>JASKGM010050478.1:0-20113 GCA_034509205.1 Ceratonia siliqua
ACATGACCAACAAGACCCTAACTGTCAAGCACCACATAAATCTTTCTGATGGATGAAAGGAGACAAAATTTAGCAAATGTGGCTCTCTTTTGACCACAAAATAAAATAGCATGGGTACCAATTTTATATACAGATCAAACGAGTAAACGAGTAACAATCAAATGAATCAGATGTCAAATAAATAAAAATTAAAAAAATGGTTCTTTAATATATAGTTAGGGTATATGTTCCAAAACAATTCAACCATTACTAGTTAATTAATTGAAGGAAAAAGGATAAATAAAATTTGAAAATAATAGTGATACACGAAATTAGTCGAACTTATTGAAAACCAATATTGTTTGAGCATTCAGGTGGTTTAACCCAAAACAACTCATGCAGTAAAATCTTATTGAGTGCGTTTGTAACTAAATCTATTAGGAATTTTATTTAATTCTTATCACAGAATTAAATTAAATTCTTTTATTTAATACAATCTCATGTGTAAAATAAATTTTATATTTATTGAATTTGACAGAATTTTATTATTTGAAATACTTTTAAAATTAATTGAATTCAATTATACTTTTAGTTTTATAATAATATTCTTTATTAATAAGTTAACATCCTTATGAATTATCGTGCACTTTACAAAGCTTAAAACATATATTCCTCGAATTTATATATGTAAAATTTAGTAGTTAAAGGTTTGAAGAAAAGTTTTAAGCTTAAATTTTTGTACACGTCAACGTTATGCCGAAAATAAGTACATATAAATTTTTATTCTAAAATTTAAAGAAGTTTAATATTTATTGCTAATATAAATTTTTATAAAAATAAACAATAAAAGAAAATTCATTATAAATAAAGATGTATATTTCTTATACTTTATGAATGATTCTTACTCATTGTGAAACTAAAATAAATAATATTATAAAAAATATCTCATATACTTAAGAAAGGTCTCCACAGGAGTACCATATGTCATGTAGTACAATCATTGAAAATGTTTACTGGACTGGAGAACTTCAATGAGGAGAAAGCTAAATAGATTTAGTCATTTTGAGTTATGTTATTTTTATAAATTTTACTTTTCAAATTTTGATAGAATTTTATGTACTAACTCTCTTTTTTTTTACATGTTTATCTTTCTCTCTCTTTTTCTCTCATATTTTTCAGATTTTGTGAAAGCGTTCTTTTATGAGAATAACGTTATTCATTTGATCAAGAAGAAGCCAAAAATGGAGCTCAGATGGCAAATTTGTAATAAAGATGACTATTAAAAAAAATGCTAATTTAAATTAAAATCAGCTTTTAATTTTTAAAATCCTATCAGATGTGATAATATTTAAAAATGAGAATATTTTTTAAAAAAAGAAGAAATTTATTTTTTATTAGATTCTAAATAATAAATTAATAAAATCAAATTCAAATTCAATTGATTTCTGAATTTTAAGGAGTTCCAAATACACTAATTTAAAACAATCAAATCCCATTAATAATGTAGCTAGACCAAAAAAAAAATACTATTCGCAATTTGGCAACAACAAAAAGTAGAGAACACGCATAAATTAAAGTAGTGAGGATTTGGATAGTCCATATATATACGAAAGGGTAGAGAGACACAGTGCATCTATTAATGAACATATGGAGAGAAAGAGAGAGACCTGTAAAATGTAGCTCAATGGACGACAATATTCCAAGAAGCAGCAATAGAGCAGACATGGCAACTTTCCTACTTGATAAGAATATATCCATAGATTAAAATCAAAACAAAATCCAATTTTTGATACTGATAGACTCTGGAATCAGCTATTCCCAGAACCTCTATTTATACACATAAAAGAGGCAAAGAGTTTATAAGAATAGCAACTTCAATACCAAAGAGGGAAGACTTTTCCCTTCTCCGTCAATCACTCCATGAAATATTTATGATTCACTTTGAATTCCAGCCATTTTGGCCCAAAGCATACGTAAAAGTTTAAAACACAACACCGTGGGCCTTAGATCAGCAAATTACTATTTCTAGTACAAAGTCAAATAGCCAGACCTGAAAGAAACGTTTACAGCTTCTAAAAAATAATAATCGCAAATATTCAGCGTCAGACGTGATTTACTTTGTTTTCTCAGTCAAATGACTTATGTAACTTAAATGACCCTTGTAGTCTTTCCCATTTGCATCATGCTTATCAGAGCTAATTAACAACTTGCACTTGTCAACGTAACTTATCAACTTCCAGTCTGAATTAATGGGGTCTTTCTTCTTAGTTACCCAATTTCTAGAAAGCCCATCAGGACGTGCTAGCTTCCACCTCTCTTAACAAAAAATATTTTAATATTGCATTTCCCCTTATGATTTTAAATTGTAGATTGTCTGCCCTAATGTCCTAATTGTGGCGGCTTTTGGTAGGGTAGCTTCTACAATGCTCCTGAGTATGGAGAATTGTTTTTAATTTTTAAAATTATAAATTTTAGTTTTTTAATTTTTATTTTAAGAAATAAGTTAAAAGAATTTACAAAAAAATTTAAAAAATAAAAAAAGAATCAAAAGAATTTTTTTTCTTATTTTATTTTTTGAATTATTTTTGAATTAATATGTTATGAAATTATTTTTAAATTATTTTAACTTATTTCTTAAAATAAAAATTATAAAAAAATAAAAAAGTAAAAGTAAAAATAAAAAAAATAAAAAAAATGCTCGAGTATAATACTCATTGTAGAAGGACCATGTAGAAGGACTAATGCACTTAGAGTCGGGGATATTAAAGTAGTATAATTCACTTTATTTTACATGATTTTTTTTTATTTGGCTGAATTAACTAATGACAGAAATAAAACATGCTAGTGGAATATTCAATTTAACTTGTATTTAATAATAGTTAACACAACTTTTTGATATGTAGCAATTAAATGGTACTTTCTTAATAATAAAATCAATTATGTTAAATTGTGAATGTTTATAACAATGCATTATCAAAATTATTTTCTTTTACGTTATCAAATTTTGATGATTTAGGGTTAGGAATAATGAGTTTAAACAAAAATTAGAAAAATTTTTATCCTTGCCTATTTTTGAGAATTTTTCTTTTCTTAAAACATTGAAGCAAAATTTACATTGCTAATGTTAGTTCAAATAGGATTGAGACCCAAGAAGGAGATTGAATTGGGTGCACTGAGATTTTTAAAACTTGAGTAAGTAGAATATTTTCTTCAAATGATTAGCCAGAAAGATAGGTTACTCCTCTATCAATAACTTTATCAAGCAAGTTTTGACAGTGAGGTTAAAACACTTGTTAACTCAAGGAGTTAAAGTGCTAAAAGTATAAGCGTTCAAATGATGAGTTCAAAAACAAGTTTCACTAAATAAAGATTTGAGTTGAATAAAGTGGCTGTTAAACTTAGTGTTAAAGAGCTTTATGAATGAGCAGCCAAGAGAGAAAACTAGTTTTAGGCAAGAGCAAACAATAAAGAGATAAGGATAAGGGAGAATTACACTAAGATGTATAGTGGTTCAGATGCAATAGTATCAGATCCTACATCCATTCCCCAAGAACAAAGCAAGAAAATTTTCATTATATGGGTAATAACAATTACAGGTACAAGCTACTCAAGCTTTTACAATCAATCCCTAGTTAACCTTTTCTGCAACTAAGTTTTTCCCCCAAAAACCTATTTAAACTCTATCATAGGCTCAAGTCACACCAACTTTTTATAGCCTCCATGGGTCAACCTAATATGCAATAGGTTTTTCCCTAGAAGAACTTAGCAAAACCCTCACAACACTAGATTTTCATTCACAGAGAACGTAGAAAACTCTTGCCACAAGATATGGATGTTTACAAGAAAGTTCATAGCCCCTCAAGATAACTAAGCTAGTGATAGCATAATGGAGGGTTTGAATCTCTCTAGTGTAAGATTATCAAAGCAGCCTTCAAATGTTATTGTTCTCCTCTTTTTCTTATGGCCAAAACTTGTCCAGTAGAGATGAGAATGACTACTTATAGTTGAAGACGTAGACATTATGATTTTCTAGCCATTGGAGTGTAGAGAGCTCCCCAGCCATTCAAGTTATTTTTGCCTCTCTTCAAATTTGAAGTTTCACGAATAAAGCCTTAGGTCTACTTCTAGGCTACTTGCAGATTTCATTTGTCTTAGTTTTCTCAACCTACATAAATAAGCTTTAAGGGACAAGCTTTCTTTTCAAGGGATCAATTGCAAATAAAATACTTCATAAAGTTCATTTCCCAAGAAAATCTATTTCAAATGTATAACTTTTTGAACCAAAAAAGAACCTTCAATCTTAACAAGCACTTCTTTTTTGACTAAGAGCAATCATTCTAATTCACATTAGAACTTCTACTACTTAGTAAATTATTTTATCTTTCCAGTTCTGCTTGTTTGTTTCTTTTAGAGTTCCTTTTTTCAAGTTCATGGGTTAAGTAAGGCTTATGAGCTCTACTCTTTCTTTTTAGTTTCCCTTTTGACTTGATCATTTTAAACTTAGTTGGCTCATCAAAAATATTTTGTATATAATAATTTCCTAAAAATCTCTCCCACTTTGATGATGACAACCGATGTGCTTAATTTTTATACTAATTTGATCATAATTTTACTCTTAATTTTATACTAGCTTGTATTTAATTTTCCTATTTAATAGAATTTTTATTTACTTTGTTTATTTTTTGTTTAGGAACAGTAAAGTAAAGAAAATAAGAAACTTTCGTATTTGGAAACCCCTAAAATGCCCTTCAACTCTTATGGAGCTTGGCCTAAGCAAGAGAATAATATATAGAGAGGCAAACTCAAAGAAGAAAGGAAAAAGCCCTACGTTGGGCAATTGAAAAAGTAGATGCTTGGGCAGAAAAAAAAGGAGAGATGGAAGGCATAAGAGAGAAAAAGAATTGGGAAAAAATAGAGGAGGTGGGAAACAGAGAAGCAATAACATGAAACAAATCAGTAAAGGATAGTATAATGTGAGAGAGTAGATGGACAAGAGAAGTTGTTGCAAGACGGGTTGTGGATTGTGTAATTTTTCTCTTTGTGCAATCTCTTGTTTTTTTTGTGTGGCATTTTCTCTATGAAGTTTAGAGATTTAATGGGTTATTTTGATTCTATCATGAGCTAAATTTTCTTAAGGCCATAGCTCAGCCTAAGCGATGCTAATTGTTTTTGTTTAGTTTACAATTTGTGACTTTGAGTTAATTTATATAGTTGAAGTTTATTTTAGTGTTCTTAATGCTTCAATGTGTTTGGCTAGCATATAGTTGATTTTTAGGTTCACGATGATAAGAGAGATGAGGTATTTATGAATGTGCTTCTCTAAAATAAATCATAAACTTATGTATGCAATGATAGATCCACTTACATAATTTATGCAACTTGTGTTTGTTTCCATTCTTAATGCATCTTAATTATATATTAATTTCAATGAGAGATGAGGTAAATTAAATGTGATTAAGATAGTCTTGCATAACTTGAGAAAGAGTGCAAGTAACTTAGAAAACTAGTTAGCAACAGTAAATCAATCAAGCCATTGAAAAGTAAATTAAGCAAATCAATTATGCATTGGTGAAGGTTAAATGCCATGTGCCTTACCTCTCTCCATAATTTTCAATCCAATTTGTTTTCGTTCTTTTATTTGTTTTATTATATTGTTTAAATTTTTATTTTCACATTACCATTAAATTTCCAAATAAGATTAGAGTTAGAAAATGTTGGTAATCATTATAGAATCCTTGTAGGAACAATCCTTACTCCTTTTACTACTTGGTTAAGGCTTAGTATACTTCCTAGAGTAGGGAAAACATCACATCAATATCTAATTTAAGAAATATACAATTTTCATTAAGTAAAAAATGAGCTATAAAGGTTTAGAGATAACCCCTTATAGAATGTTCATAGCACTTCTCTTAAGCTCCCCCTGAGTTCGTGCACTTACTTAAGGTTACTCCTTCCAGTAGAAGATAAACTTAAATAAAATATAAGTAAAATACTCTGCATGCTCAATCACAATTAGTTAGCCATATGCTTGCATATTTCCCTTCTTCTCCCATTTGGCATCATAATAAATATGAGGATAGATGCTTATAAACATTATAAGATCAGTGATATAAGATTCAAGCATTCAAAGTTTTAGCAACCATAAGATTACTCAAAATAATCCACATAAAAGTTCCACCCTAAACAATCCATATAAAAGTGACAGAAGTCAAGCACACATAAACAAAAATAAACATTCACAATGATGACATGAACAACTCAGGTTTGGGGTGCATATGAGTGATGGGCAAGTTTTTTCATAGGAGCATTTGAGGAGTTAATTAGGCATGATTGAGTGGCCTTAGAATCTTGAGTTTATTGGTTCATTTGATTAAGCTCTATTTGTGGTTCCATGACTGACTCTTGTTCCTTTATGGGATCTTGCTCCTTTCTGTTTATGGGTAACTTGGACAATCAAGGCTCTTGCATATGGACAACAATTGCTCAATCTTTTCTTTAAGCTTGGCAATTTCAAATTAAGTGTCGAGTGACTAGTGCCTCACATCCTGCGTGAGTTCATGGACAGCATCATCCAAGGTTTCTATCTTTTTATCTAATGCCTCCATTGTGTACTCTTCTAGTCCAGCTTCCTTCACTTTTTCTTTCACTTTGTTTTTCTTCATTGACTGTGATTCCACTTTTTATGGTTTCTTCTTTTGAACTTCAATCTCCTTGTGCACTTGCTCAGTGTTCTTTGTTGTTTGATGTTGTATTTCTTTTCTTTTTCCCTTTTTGACCAGAAGTATTTCTTCCTCCTCCTCTACTTCTTCTTCCTATTGTATTGTAAATTTCTATTTTTCAATATTATACATTTCGTCCTCTTTTTCTAGTGAACTTACTTCTTTATCATACCTCAATAGTTAGCCTAAACTATTAGATTTTGAGGATTTTTCCTCAATACTCATTGATTTCTTAATCAATAGGAGGCTAGGTTCAAATTCATCTTTGTTTGGAGAACTCTCATCCTCATTGTTGTCAAAGATTTCCCTAGCGGTAGGTTTTTCTTGATTCAAGTATTTCTTCTTCAAAAGAGGAATTCTCCATGATTTCCTAGTGGGAGTCAAATTGAGTTTCTTTTTCTTTTCTTTGATGAAGCTTTTGGTGGGGCCTTCTTTAGGGTTTTTAGATAACCCTTTCTCTTCATTTCTCAAAGGTTCTTGCTTCTTCTTTAGCTTGTATCTCTTGTTGTACTCCTTATTCCTTTCTTTTAGCATTTCCTTCCTTAATTGTGCAACTTTCTTATCAAAGGAAGGTTTATGACTAGTTGTTTTCACTTTCATGACTATAGGAGTAGCCATTGCTTCTTTAGGTTTCTCTTTGATTCCACTCAATGATTCTCTCTCAATTTGCACCCAATTGTCTCATTGTTTCTTTATTCCCATGTTAAAAAGAAGCCTCTTATCATAACTTCCTTTTTCTGTGGCCACTTCACTTTCAACATGTTCTAGGTTCACTTTTGCTCTTTATTCCCATGTTAAAAAGAAGCCTCTTATCATAACTTCCTTTTTCTGTGGCCACTTCACTTTCAACATGTTCTAGGTTCACTTTTGCTCTTTATTCCCATGTTAAAAAGAAGCCTCTTATCATAACTTCCTTTTTCTGTGGCCACTTCACTTTCAACATGTTCTTGGTTCACTTTTGCTTCTTTTGCCATAAGAGTAATTATTGTACCATATAGAAGTTCAGCCTTTTGTTTTCCCAATATTGTATTCATATGGCTTGCAATGATGAAGGGCAAATTCAACTTAATACTATGCATGACACACCACATATAAAAGGTTTCTAATTTGTAGTCTTGATTTGCATTTCCTATCCTGGGAGTGATCATGTGAGTCATAATGTGTAGCATAATTCTCAAGTTTCGTTCCAATAAAGTGGTTTCAACAACATCAAATTTGTTTTGGGTGATTTTTGCAATTGCTTCCTCAGTGGAAAATCCTTCAAGCTAAGTGTCTCTATAGCTAGAGTATTTCTTAAGCCCTATATTTGGACAAATTATTGCCTCTAAGAAGAGAAGTTCCTTCTACACTCATTTTCTCAAATATCATATTTGCATAAAACTTTCTTATTAGGTTAGGATAGTTTTCAATTTTGATTTTGAAGAAATTTCCCCAACCAACATTGTTTAACCATTGAAAACTTGAAACTTTTCTTCATGAAAGAAGCCTAGGTTTACCTTTAGGAAATTGAATATTTTCTGTGCATGAAGTCTCTTTTGTAATATTCCTTGAGTTATAAGCTTTTGAATGCAGAGCCAGATTCCTTAGTGGTTTTTCTCTTTTCAACAGATTTCGAGGAAGATGCCATTATAGAGGATCAAGTAGATTTGATTGATGAAAGGTTTTGAAGGGTTTTGGAATGCTTTCGAGTGTTTTTTCTGAGAATGGAAGTGGAGAGACGAAGATGAAAGGTTTCAAAGATAAGAAGTGGAAGAGAAAAATGAACGAAAGAGTAGATATAGGAAACTCAAAGTACACCTCAACCCTATAGCCCCTACTCTGATAGTTATTAATTGATTTAACACATGTAGTGGCTGAGTGGGAGAATGGGCAGTTATACACTAATGACAATTACAATTTCCAAAGAAAATATTATCCTTGCATTTGATATTTCAAAAATTTACACATAGATAAATTGTATATTCATCAATTTATCTTCACTAAGAGGTTTAGTAAAGGTATTTGCTAGCAGCTTTTTAGTATTGACAAACTCTAATTGAATGTCTCCCTTTTGTACTTGATCTCTTAGGAAGTTATGTCTAATTCTAGAACTATATGAGATTTTAAGATAGGTTTATTGCATTAATATTATTACACTTTCTAGGGATATTTTCAAATTTTAGTCCAAAGTCTTCTAATTTATGCTTCATCCAAAGGATTTGGGGACAACAACTACCTGCAGCAATATAATCAGCCTCTACTATTAGAGTGTTGGGAATATGATTCCCTAGAAAGTAAGTTTACTCCCAAATCATGTAATGATTGATACATTTCAATAATTAAATAAAGAGTTTATTTATGTAAGCTTTGTATTCTGGCTATTAAGGTATTGAGACTCTAGATGAACCAAGATAAAATTGCATAAAGGTTATGCAAAGGAGATATGTATCTTTGGATGAATTAAACACAATATTCAGTCATTGAATAGAGCTGGTCACTTTATTTAATGAAGATTGTATTGTCCAAATTGCCTTCATTGAAGGAGTAGGGTTCTCTTATAAGGGAATGGTGAATATCAAATCATTGAAGTAGCTAACTTTAGGTATTGACATTAACATATGAATTGGAATTGAGTGAGATATCAAGCTCAAGTTAAATATCGTTACCTCAAACTTAAACTTAGACTTGTGCACTAGCTTGTGGCAAAACTAAAATAATGATTGAATGTGAACTCATGTTCTTGTTCATTATGGTCTTTGATATACTAAAGGTAGGACCATCACATCACGTTGGTCAACACTTTGTATGTTGGGATCATAATTGGAGTAAACATCAATGAACATGTATCCAAGAAATGGAGTTCATAGTACAAGCATCACTTCTAGTGATTTTAGGAAGATATGTTACAAACCTTGACCCAGTAAATGATGAATTAACTGTTCATCATTTCCTGATATCTTTTAGATAAGTTATAAAAGTATCTGATCACTTATTGAATGAAATTTTAACCAAGGGACAAAATTGACATAAGGGGTCAAATGATAATTTTACCTTGTATTAATGGATGACTATGAGAATTCATAAACACAGTTTGCAATTAGACAAACAATACTAGATATTGGCTTCTCATAATTTTAGGTTTTTCAAGATTGCAACCATGAATCTATGGTGGAATGATTTCATGGTTAATGAATTAAGGTTGTCTTAATGAGATTAAGATAATCCAAATTCATTTGAGCCTGAAATTCCCATGTCCAAATGAATTCCCCATCTAGCTTTGTAGAATTCAATCCATTTAAGTTAGAAGAACATTTTGATAAGTTTATATAAAGACTTTTTGTGTTTTAAGCCTTGTCAGAAAAAAGCTATCTTGATTTAGACAAAACTTATCTTACGACAATAGTTGTCTTATGTGATAGAAAGGTGTCTTAAAAGAAATAAGAGTTGTCTCATCATTTTTTGACATCATTTTTGTGTCTCATTTTTGGACAAATATTTCCTTAGGACAAAAGTTGTCCTAAGTGTGCTTGATGGTGTAGGAATTTCTTGTCTTAATTAAGACAAAGGTTGTCATAAAATGACAAGAAGAATTATTACATTACTTGTCTTGATTAAGACAAGAGTTGTCTTAATTAGACAAGAAAATTTTAAGATAAGGGATGTCTTAATTAAGACAAGTGTGGTCTAATTAAGACAATCATTGTCTTAGTTGAAATTTTGAAACAAGTCAAACTCCTAGAAACTTCTGGAAATCACGTCCAACAACTCATAGAATTCAAATGTGATTTGATAAATTTGAATTATTCTAAGAAGAATAAGTCAAAGTTTCAAAGAATTACAATTTTGAAGAGTCTTGATTCTTAAGGTGTCATACAACGCTAGAAGACCATGTGGTTAAGGAGTTTGATCAAGTTTAAAATTCTATTATTAGAATTTTAATACAAGCACACCAATTTTTGGCCATTAAGAAAGCTCAAAGTTATTTTATTTAATTGTTAAATGAAATCATGAAATATTAAATAAATAATGAGGTATTATTTGATATAATATTATAAAAAATTTATCTAATAAAACTATGAAGATGGCGTCTAATTGGAAAGCCTCTAGGGTTGTAAATCTTTGACTACAACTAAAAGATAGGGGCTAGGTTAATATGAACCCCTAGTCATCCAACAAACAACCAAGAATACATCTAGAGGTGGCATGAGGCTTAGAGAGAAATTACAGAGTGAGTGGCATGAGGTTTTGAGAAAAAGATCAAGAGTGATTGATGCCATATTCATAAGTGTGACAAAGTTTTCCATTAGGCTATTAAACTGGCATGCACTAGAGAGCCATCATAAATTTCATTATTGTTCTTCTCACCTCTCATCACCAAAGGTCCTTTGGATTGAACGAATTCACAAAGAAGAGGTGGTCAATACTATTGGTAGAGAAGCTTTGACAATTCCTGTTAAAACTATATTTTTTGTCCGAAATTTTTTCAATAATTTCTAAAAATACGAAAAAAAATAAAAATAAAAATAAAAATGAAAAAAACAAAACAAAACAAACATATTTTTATCTTAACCCATTTTTCTTCTCCTTCTCATTCTTTTTTTTTTTCTTTGAGCCTAATTCGACTTTCAACCCAATTCCACCAACCCACTTATGCATTCAAACACCTTAGTCTAATAACTTTCCTTTTAGTCTAATAAATTTCCTTTTTATTTTGTTTATTTTCACTTAAGCCCATCAGACTAAACACCCCACTAATTGACCCAATCCAATCCAAAGGACCCAACCCATGACCCATATTTATTAAATCTCCCTTCTCTTTTCATTTTAGGGCCTAGATGTCCCTCCCTTTCCATCTGTCTCATCTCACACTGCAAGCCTGACACCCACCTGATCCATCACACTACAACCTCACATACCTCATGCTTCACACACTTTCCCTTGACAATCTCTACTCCACTATCATCACCAGCAGCCTCCTTTCCCTTTTTTTCTTTTTCTCTCCAACTTTCCCTGATTTCACGTCGAATCCTTCCTCTTCCTTCCTTTATCTTTCTTATTTTCTCTTAGCCATGCACATGATATTTGTCGCCCATGCCAATATATACTTGTAACCCTCCCTACCTTAGTGTGTTTTTGGCTACACATAGCAGACCCTACTTATCCTCCCCCTAGTGCCGAGTATGGTAGACTTTGATTTGGTTGAGTCTAGGCTGTAAAGAGGGAATGAGAGCCAAAGGAAAGGGGGCTCCTTCAAAGGTTTTCGAAACGCTACTATTTGGGGTTGGAAGAAGGATAACTAGGAAAAAGGGATGTGGCTCTTCAGGGAGGAAAATCTCTCTTTCATCTTCTATGTGCTTTCCTTTCCTTCTATTTATTTTTTGGAAGAGCGATGATGATCAGTGGGTTCCAAGTGTCCAAGATTCTTGGTTAAAATCCTAGGAACCCACAGCTAAAGGGGCATTTTCATGTTTGAAATCTAACTTTGATTTTTAGTAAGACATGCTGCATTTTATTGTTTCAAACCTTACATTGGTTTTTGTTAAAATATGATATGATTTTGTTCCTTGTTAAATTTATGATGTAGTTATATGTTTTAATATGATTTTGTTCCTTGTTAAAATCATGAAGTTGTTTTTATGTCCAAATCAGCTTTTGTTCATTGTTAAAATACGATGTTGTTTTTGTATTGTTTTCTGTTGCTATCAAAATATACTATTGTTTTTGTTTTTGTCATATGCTATGTTTGTCAAAGTATGTTGCTATTTATGTAGTTTGCTATTCTATCAAAGTATGTTGATGTTTCTATATCATTTGATGTTTTGTCAAAATATGGTGTTGTTTCCATCAAATATCTTGCCGTTTCAAAAAATTAAATGTCTTTTTTAATCTAAATGTGTTCATTGGTGGTATTTATATTTGTGGTGTTTGAAGTTTTTTTTTAAAAAACAAATATGAGATTGCTTTCTTATTTATTTTAATTCTTGCTTGCTTCTTTATCTCTTCCACTTTGGAAAGAAATTTTGTTGGTCAATTTGAAACATCTAAAGCCTCTTAGCTTTTTAGTTTTCCTAATAGGGATTGTTATGTGTCCTAGTTTAATATTTTGGTACATCTTCCTCATTTCCATAGCTTTTGTATGAATATTTGATTTGAGAATTTTTGTTTGATTTTATTCTTGGTTTGTACTTTTTCTGCATAATATTTTGTATTTCCCTACAACCTAATTGTAAGATATAAGCCTCTCCCCTTTATTTTATTTTATTTTTGTTACATTTGTGAATGCATATTTTCTTTTTTAGTTTGCTAACATGTAATAGAATATCCATTGCATTCTTTTCATCCCTTGGTATGTTAGAAAATGAGTAAAATGAAAATAACAAAATAAAAAGGAGAAGAAAGGAGCTTTAAATGCCAAGGCTCCAAAGGCCTTTTGAAAATGAATGAAATAAGTTTTCAGCATCATAAAAGGGAGAAGGGTTTTCATAATGAATTTTGGGCTTCTTTTAGTATGCTTTTCATTTAGAAAGTAAATTGCAAGACAATGGGTTCTAAAGGCCCATTGCACCAAAGCCTCTTGGGTCTAAATGAAACATATTTTGAACACTTTGGGTTCCAAAGGTCCATTTGGTTGAAATCTTTTGGTGATTCAATGTATTTTAATATGAAGGTCCCAATGGCCTAAGCAAGTAAAGAATCACAAAAATTAAAGGTGTCCACAAATAAAGCAAGATATATTTTCCAAAAAGAAATATCTCGTCCTTCCAAGGTGATTCCAAGGATCACTTCGTTTCCATAGGCTTTGAATGGAGGTCTATTCTTCCCTAATGTCCTAGCTTTCATAAGCTATGAGTGGAGGTTTGTTCTCTTCCACTATCCTAATTTCTATAGGTTTTAAGTGGAGGTCCATTCTTTTCTAATGTCCTAACTCTTATAGGCGATGAGTAGAGATTTATTCTCCCCTAGTGTCTTAGCACCTATAGGTTGTAACTAGAGGTTTATTCTCCCTTACTATCTTAGCCTCTTTAGCTTTGGTGGAGTTTCTATGCTCCCACAATGTCCATTCTCCTTGACTTTAGATGAGGACTTGATGCCTCTGCATATTCTAAACTGCGCTAGGTAAGATATCATACATCTCGCCTTGTCAAACTCATTAAATTGTTCCCAAACTACATGGATCTTGACCCCTTTTGAGGTACGTAGGTAGTCATCCAGTAAAGTAGGTCCAGATCTTTCATCCTTCATCTTTTCTTGCCATCACATTAATAAAAAGGGGATAATTAAATGAGAAAGTGTAAGCTACCACCTTAATAGTGGGGTCGTAGCTTAATTTTTTTTGTTCCCTCATCTTTTTTGTTTTGTTTTTTGTTTTGATTTTTTTTAGTTTTTGGTATTTAATTGATTATTTTCTATGTCATATATTTTTTTGGGAAATTTTTGAAGTATTTTTAGATTTATTTGGAAATTTTTACTTATGAAAATTAAATTTTAGAAAAATTATGAATGAATAATAAAAGAAGTGTAACAAAATTCAAAAAAGATTCAAAAACATTTCAAAACATTTCCACAAAAACATATGACATAGAAAATAATCAATTAATACTAAAATGTAAAAAAACCCAAAACAAAAGACAAAAAAAAAAAAGAGAGAGTTGGGGACAAAAATAAGTATGATACCACCTCAAAATGGGGCAAAAATGGGGCGGTAGCATAGTAACCCCCTAATTAAAGTATCAAATTTTAAGCATAAATGATCTAGGGTAATTGTATTTAGGGATGGATGTTGTGGGGTACTTAACACCTTTTTCACATGTTATTAGACTCCCAAACCCTTTCTCTGGTTCCAAGGGCTAGTGTTTAGTGTTTAAAGGATCCCAATTATCCTTCTAATTAATTGATGGCTACTCCATTTTTTAATCTCTGTGTTTTTTCCTTCTGTTGTGTTAAGGTTATCAGGATGTGCTTTTCTTTGGCCATCACGTTCAATCATTTGGTTACCCCATTAGGGATAGTTAGAGAGTTAAGCCCTTATTGGGTTATTTTGGAACCCAAAAAAAAAGAGTTCAAGGTTACAACCAGCCCACATAACATTAGTCCCCAGGAAGGATAGAAAAGTGAGAATGTGTAAGAGCTAGCGAACTTAAAGAACCCTAACTCAATTAAAAAAAAAAAAGAGAAAAGAAAAGAAGAATTGAAAATGAAACAAAAAACGAAACCTGCTAAGTCGAAAAGCCAAAAGGGGCAACTTAGGCAAAAGTTAGGGAAACCTGCCAAGTCAAAAACTGAAAATGACGTCTTAAGCAAAAAGAAAAAAAGAAAAAAAGAAGCAAAAGCCCACTAAGTCAAAAACCTAAAAGGCAGCTTAGGCAAATGTTAGGGATTCAGTTTGAAGAAGATCCGTAATTAAAAGAAATTGAGTAACAAAGCAAAAATTTGAGATCATAGCAATATTGGAAGAAGCTATAAATAGGGAAAATCTCATATAGAATTCTCCTATTGTCAACAATATGCTTTTGTCAAAGGGTACAAGGTGCATATCAGTTGAAATACTAGAATCAATGCTTGCGGAAGTTGAAGAACTCAAACTTGGGCAAAACTTCATTGCCTTTTTCTTTGGCTTTTCTGCTTCTTGCTTTAATAAAAGAGGTTCGTTCATATAACAAACTCCAAGGGTCTTATGATCCCTTTCTTTTCTATCACCTACTTTGATAAAATAGGTTTATTCATCTCACAAACTCCAAGGGTCTTATGATCCCCTTCTTCTCTATCATTGCTTCGATAAAATAGGTTTATTCATCTAATAGACATTAAGGGTCTTGCGACTCCCTTTCTTTTCTATTAGTTACTTCAATAAAGGAGGTTTATTCATTAAATAGACTCTAAGTGTCTTATGATCCCTTTCTCTTCATTCAACTTGCTTCAATAAAAAAGGTTTATTCATCTAATAAACGTCTTCCATGATATATTCTTTGGATAAGATTTGAATAGATTAATAAAGGTTGAATTGAATATCACTCCTCAATGTTTATTTATTAATTAGTTTTGCATTAACGGAACTAGGAACAACCTACTTGACATGGTTTGAACCTATATCAACTTGTTTGAGAAAGAATGAGTCATCAAGAAAAAATATCAAAAATACTGAAAATAATAAAAAAGAA
This sequence comes from Ceratonia siliqua, assembly GCA_034509205.1. Taxonomy (NCBI): domain Eukaryota; kingdom Viridiplantae; phylum Streptophyta; class Magnoliopsida; order Fabales; family Fabaceae; genus Ceratonia; species Ceratonia siliqua. Next base: position 15,836 of record JASKGM010050478.1, read on the forward strand.
GAATGAAGAAGAAGAATAAAAATGCTCGATAAGTCAAAAACCCAAAAAGGTGCCTTAGGCAAAAGTTAAGTTGAAAACTTGAAATGACAGAATAGGCAAAAATTATGGCATCAAATTGAAGAGGATTATTAACCAAAGAGTTCAAACATTCAAGCAAAGACTTCGGATTGGAACCATAATACAAGAAATTGAAACTGGGATAACTTTTTGAAGAAAATATTGCTACCAATAATAATCTTCTTATCAAAGGGCACAAGACGTACATCGGTTGCAGTATAAGAACTAAGGATTGCACATTCTAAAGAGCTTAAATTAGGACAAAATTTTGTTGTCTCTAATTTTCCAATCTATTGAACTAGGAATAGGCTACGTGACATGGTCTACTCTAGTATCAAGTTTCTAGGAATAGGCTACGTGACACGGTATACTCTAGTATCAAGTTTCTTGGTTTAATGTTTATTTTAGAGCAAGTCATTAGGAAAAGATAATTCCTATAATCCAATTAGACACGTAGTCTAAAGAAAATAATGAGGAACTGATTCAAGAGAAGGGGAATGATTTAATTAAGTCTTCCTTGTAGGTGTAAGGTACATTTAAAAATTTCTCCTTGATTTCAAATTCCTTCTAGCACGTGGTTCCATCCCTTGCCTTGTTTTCAAATTATTGGTGGCATGCAGTTCCATTCCTTGCCTTATTTTCAAATTCCCGGTGACATATGGTTCTGTCCTTTGCCTTTTTTTCAAATTCCGATGGCATGTAGTTTCGTCCCTTACCTTGTTTTCAAATTCTTAGTGGCATGTGGTTTCGTTCCTTGCCTTGTTTTCAAATTCTCAGTGGCATTTGGTTCCATCCCTTGCCTTGTTTTCAAATTCCTAGTAGCATGTTATTTTGTCCCTTGTGTTGTTTTCAAATTTATGGTGACATAAGGGTACTTCCCTTACCTTGTTTGAAATTCCTCAATAGTGTGAAGTTATATCGCTTGCATTACTTGAAATCTCGACAATGAAGACTCAAATTGAATGCTTTCCAAGTGGAAAACACAACTAAACTAACTCCTTGCTGTATAGTGGTAAGTATTTTGTTTTTGAGTGCAAGGGTTGTTTTCCCATAGTGGATTGGGTTTAGTTGATTAATTACCAATGAAATTAATAAATTGAAGTTTGAAATGTAAATGGGGGTTTTGGTGAGAACAAAGGTACTTAAAATAAAGGTGAAAGTAATTATAGGCAAAATAGTGAAAGAATGCAACAAACAACAAGAAAATTAGAATAAGATGAGAAGGATTCACTCTTCTCCATTGGACACTGACAAGTGATCATAGACAATCACTCATTATGATCATAAAGATGACAGTGTTCACAACTTTCTATCTTGACTACTAACCATAGATAACAATAAGCTCTGCTATCCTAATCTTTCGGTAAAAAGAATGCTCCTTCCTTACTCCCTGATCAATGAACACCCTAAAAAACACTTCTTAGATTTAATCCAATGAAAGCTTTAAGATAAGAAAGATAAGTTAATCTTAGCAACAATCTCAAATTCTTGGACTATTTAACCTATGTTATACTCTACATCATAATTCTCAAGGATTTAGACATCCCTAATCACCACAAATTGCTACTTGTGAATAAGAGAATCAAACTATTACATATTCAATCCTTTATCCTAGCATTAGATGATTACCTAACTCATTTAGTTGCCCACGAAAACAAAACCAAGCAATAATCGTGAATAAATCAAGTAGAAGAACATAAACAACCATTCAAGAGAAGTTGAATAACATTATCAATAAATGTAATCACAAAATCATATCCAAGGCATTGAATTCACCCTCAATCAAGGTGATTTAGCCTTCTAACATTAGAAAATCATCAAATGCATCATTACAATCCATGAAAACTTTAGAAAATACAAAGAGAGTGAAGAAAATATAAAGAGAAAACTCTTTGAAGAACTCCACGTGGATGAATCTTCTCTGAAATCACTCCCTTCAGCCTTCATTTTGCTTTCTTCCTCTCTTTTAAGCCTTCTATCATTTTCCTAAGCATTAGAATCTATTAAATGAAGTAGGAGAACTATTTTTAAGTGAATCAGCACTCGTAAGTGTTGTGGCTATAGCTCCTAGGTGCTATAGCACCCAGCCCTCAAAAATGTATTGGGGAAAATCAATGGTGGTCACCATGGGGTTCTGGCAAATGGCATTCGAAGTTGTGGTGTTGGATGGCCAGTGCTGCAACGCTAAGCCTTGGTTGAGATTCTATGTCTTTTGAGTATTGCCACACTGTCTTGGAGCATTGGGGTACTAAACTCTCAGGTTTGAGACTCATTTTCTTCAATTTTGAGCACCAGGACTCCCAAGAATGGGTGAATGAGCACTGAAACTTCAGACTTTAACCCGAAATAAGCATTTTGAGCCTATTTCCACATAGACTTACTTCTATATTGTTCCAAAGCATGCCTAACTTGAATAACTTCTTCTCATAAATGAATTTTCACTTCAAAACTCCTACAAAACATAAATCAAAGCTAAGAACACAAGAAACTCAAGAACAAAGCAATTAAATGCAATATAATTGCAAAAAAACATGGAAAAATAAGTACTTATCAGGTTACATCGTCTACCTTGTTTCAAATCTTTCGATGGCATGTGTACCTTGTTTGAAACCTTTTAGCAGTATGAGGTTACATCTCTTGCGTTGTTTTAAATCTCCCAGCAGTATGAGGTTACATCCTATTCCTTGTTTCAAATCTCTTGGCAATATAAGGTAAGTCCCTTGCCTTATTTGAAACCTCTTGGAAGTATGAGGTTATGTCCCTTACTTTGTTTGAAATCTCTCAGTAGTATGAGGTTATATCCCTTGCCTTGTTGAAAGCTCTTAGTAGAATGAGGATATCCCTTGCTTTATTTCTAGTCTTTCAACAGTATAACGTTATGTTTCTTGCCTTGTTTGAGATCTCTTAGCTGTATGAGGTTATGTCTGTTGCCTTGTTTGAAATCTCTTAGCAATATGAGGTTGTATCCCTTGCCTTGTTTGAAATCGCTTGGCAATATGAGGTTACATCACTTGCCTTATTTTAAATCTCTCGAAAACAAATGGTTACATCTATTGCCATCTCAAATCCCTTGTAATCTCAATTCTCTTATCGGCATAAGGTGTATTAGTGTGTTCCAAAATGAGATACTTCAAACCTTGGCAAGAAAGCCAAAATCTAATGCATTCCCAAATGAAAACACACAAATATAAATATATCCTTACAGTATAGTGGTAAGTATTTTTATAAGTTGAGCAAGGATCGTTACTCCGTAGAGGATTGGTTTAGCTGATAAGTTACTAATAAAATTAAAACTTCAATGACTAAAAGATAAAAATGGGGGTTTTTGAAAACAAGAAAACTAAAGATAAAATAAGAAATAAAATAAACAACCAAAAAGAGAATAAATAATTAAAAAATGAGAATAAGGTAAGAAAATTAGATACTTCAAACCTTGGCAAGAAAGCCATAATCTGATGCATTCCTAAATGAGAACACACAAATATAAATATATCCTTACAGTATAGTGGTAAGTATTTTTATAAGTTGAGCAAGGATCGTTACTCCGTAGAGGATTGGTTTAGCTGATAAGTTACTAATAAAATTAAAACTTCAATGACTAAAAGATAAAAATGGGGGTTTTTGAAAACAAGAAAACTAAAGATAAAATAAGAAATAAAATAAACAACCAAAAAGAGAATAAATAATTAAAAAATGAGAATAAGGTAAGAGACTTAGCTGAGGTTTCACTCTTTACCATTGAACAACGGTAAATGATCATAGACATTCATTATAATCATAAACTTGACAATATTCCCAACTTCCTATCCTGACTACTAACTGTAGATAACAACAAGCTCTGCTACTCCAATCTTTCCTTAGTTTTTTGGTAAATAGAACTCCTTACATACTCCTTATTCACTGAATAACCTAGAAAACACTCTTTAGATTTAATCCAATGAAAGCATTAAGATGAGAAAGATAGGTTAATCTAAGCAACATTCTCAAAGTTTGGATTATTTAACCTATGTTATGCTCCACATCATAGTTCTCAAGGACTTGGCCATCTCCAATCACTATAAAGCGCTACTTGTGGGCAAGAGAATGAAAATATTATATATTAAAATCCCTATTCTAGCATTAGAAGATTACTTAGCTCATTTAGTAGGCCTCTCAAACAAAACCAAGTAAAAATCATGAACAAATCAAGTAGAAGAACATAAACAATCATTCAAGAAGATT
>JASKGM010050489.1:0-20104 GCA_034509205.1 Ceratonia siliqua
ATTTATACTAAAAAAAATCTCATGATAATCTAATTAAATTAATGGCTAATTTATACTAATATTTCCCTTGAATTTGGGCAATATGATCACACACTCTTCTTCTCTAGTTTGGAAAATGACACTTTCTACATTTTCATTATGCATTAGCATTGCACATTACTACATTAGTCAACTAACAAAACTGATACAATTATACAACTTCCAATTTATTTTCACCTTAAACATTGTACAAAAATCCCCTCGTAAAACATTTTAGATAAATTATACTAACAGCTCCTTGAAAGTTTGGATAGTAAAAGATTAAATTAAGTATTCTAACTCTCTTATAAGTCTCTAAAAATTAAGATTAAATAAGAAAACTCAATTTAACCCAAAGAAGAACTCGACAGGATTAATATTAAAATTTGTTATAAAATTATTTTAGTAATTTAAATATGAGTCAATAAGTAAATGACTAATAAATATTTTTAGTCTCTAATTTAATAAAAAAATTTAAGCTAATCTTATAAAAACCAAGTCTCTTAATTATTTTTTTAATCAGTAATTTTAGATATCTTACTCCATAACATTTTATGTTCGCCTCCTATCGTAATCACCAAGTCATCACCCAGTCTAAAATAATATCAAATTAATATATATATTAAAAGAGTATTAAATTAAGGCATGTGACAAAAATTTCGGTGTGTATATATTGCATAATTTATAATGTACAGATTGTATACAAGACACAATTTATATTTAATTTTTAAATATAAAATATGATGTTGAAATCAATGGAAAAAATGAAGTAGCAAGGATTTTAAACTTTTAAGCGACAAAATAGGTGCATAAAACGTACCGTTGAAAACTCAACTCTATGGTCTATAGCCACATATATATGGACAAAATTTTCCCCACGAAATTATAACTCTAATCTCAAGAAAGATAAAATACCCCAAGCCTAGAGCTATTATGTTAAACACCATAACAAATAACAAAGTTAAATAGACATTAGCTTTCTTTGAGATCTCGAGGTTTTTTGACCTATGTTAGCTTTCTCTGCAAATTGTGTAACACAAATTCTAACAAGCTTGATTTTAATCATATAAACACTAAGATTAAATTGATAAAAATATGTGTAACTTAACAAAGTTAAATAGACATTAGACTCAAACGTAGGAAGTGTTAGTTTCTGAAACTAGAGAGAAACAATATGTTAAATGTATAAACCTCAAAGATATATTAGTGTAATTTACCCTTAATTAATTGGTAATTTTTCCTTACCATAACATAGGATGAAGTGGAAAAGACAATCATATTGAAGCGACCTGTATAGGCTTCTGATATGTGTGTAAAAATAACAACTAATACAGCTGATACGCCATCTAGCAAATTCACAACCATAGCAGATACTCGTAGACTTGGTTGTTCCAATATAACTGGGAGGTAGTCCATCAAAACGCTCACGATTGCATATTCCACTAAGCTGTGGCTTAAAACTAAACCTGATGAATATCATTAGGGGGAGAAGAAGATGAGTCAGATGCAACGTAACATAAATTTGTTAAGAACATAGTCAGATCAGCAGAGATTACCCCAAATGAAGATGACAGTCTTGGAGAAGACAAAATGAATGCGGAGCCAGTCCAATAAACGTCTGCATCCACAACTCCTCATATTTTTTGCAATTCTTGATTTCTTGGGGAAGTCTTGTATTCTACCCTAATGTTTTCTTGTTAAAATTATTTTCACCAACTAACAAGATGAAACACAATAAGATGGCAAAATAGATAAAAATTCAGACTTACCTCCACAAAATCTTCAACACCTTCAGTCTTAAAGAAATCTGCATAAAGAGAGAGCAAGAAAACAAGAGGATAGATGGATGCTTCCTTTTTCAAGGTTGAGACTCCATGTAAGTTTTTCTTATATGAAACCACCAGGAATACTTCATTCTCTCCGGAGAAGAGTCGTTCGGATCTCTTTAAAGTAGATGAGAATGAATTCTTTTGAAGACAAAAGAAGTTCTGGTTTTAATTTGCAGTGTTCGGATCTCCTTGAAGGAGAATGAAGAAGTTGAAATTTTCCTTTAATCTGAAGGAAGATTTCTTAGCTTCAGATTAAAGGAAAAAATGGAAAAAGAGAGAGAATTTTCCACCCGACCAACATACCCTTCGATTTGCAGTGTTAAATTTCTTAACTTCAGTTTCGATTTGTGAGAAAGAGGGGTTGGGTTTTTTAGGGGTTAGATTTCTGTTTACTACCATGCGATTTGTCAATAGGAACAAAAGATTACAGATTTCAGTTTCCAATTTCACCAACCCTTATCTTCGTCTTCACAGTGGCTTTTGTGAACATCCCTGTTTCACATTCAATACCCTTTATAGAGGGAAAGGACAGAGAAGCACAGGTTAGAGAGAAGATAGTCATGACAGAAGAGGAATTATAGACGAGGAAAAAAGAAAAGAGAAGAAGGATGGGAAAAGAGAAAGGAGAAGGATGTGTTGAGTTGCAGAAGAGAAAGAGAGAAGAGAACAAAAGAAGAGGAGGAGATGTGAGGAGAGAGAAATAAGATTGAAAAAGTAGTTTTTTTGTTGTATTTTATAAATTATTTTTTTATAATTATTTTTTTGAGAATAAATAATTTTTAATAATTAATTAATAAAACATTATATGTAAAAAAATATTACCTACAAATTACATCTTGAATTAATTTTTTTTATTATATGACAGATTAATATTGTAAGTATAGCATATAGTTTATTTAATATTTTTTTATAGAATAATTTGTATATTTTATGAGTAGTAAGTATAGTTAATTGTTATTATATATGTTCTGTAAAAAATATTTTTTTAATTAAATATTTTTTAATATAATTATATTATTTTTTATTAATTAAATATTTTTATTTAATTTTAAAATTATTATTTTTAATTATGTATATATTTATTTTATTAATTTGAAATTTAAAATATTTTTATTTATTAAATATTATTTATTTTAAATTCTTTATATATATTATTTTTAATAATTTTATCAAATAAAATTTTTTTATAATTTACAGTTAAATAATTTTTTTGATTTATTATATTTAAATTCAAAATACTTTTTTATTTTGTTAAAATATATATTTTTTTAATTCTTTAAAAAAAGATTTTTTAAACAAGCTTCAGACCAGAGAGAGTATGTCAATAATGGGTAGGATAATTTTATGAGAAGAGGGGAAGAGTATCCCGATATTAGGTGGGATAAGGAGAGAGAGTATGTCTATAAAAAAAATAATGATAAAAAAACATAAAATAAAATTATAAAATTATAAAATAAAAAAATAGCAAAAAATTATAAAATTATAAAATAAAAATATTTTGTATGAGACCACCACCATCACCCTTTTTCTCTTCACCAGCATTCTTTTTTTCTTTCCACACACTTCTGTCCCATCACCATCACCATCACCATCACGCTTTTTCTCTTTCCACACACTTACTCTTGTCTCATCACCATCTCTTTTCATTTTCTTGAACACTCCACAACTTCTTCACTTCAATCTCCTTCCACGCTTCACGGCACTCGCCCACTTTTCCTTTTTTTTTTTTTTTTTCACTCATTGAATCTTTTTCATATCATTTCCTTCACTCCCTCCTCTCATACGTCCAACTCCTCTCTCCATCTTCTTTTTTTATTTTTTTTATCTTCTTTCCTCTCCATTCTCTTTTTTTTTTTTCATCTTTCCTCACCATAATTTCTAATTTTTTTATTTTATTTATTTTTATTCTCAAATTTTAATATTATATTTTAGATAACTTAAAAAAAAATGTGAACAAGAAAAAAAGTTAGTTTTCATAATCTTCATAAAAATAATTATTTTTTTCATCTTTGATTAATTTTTTTCTTTTAACTTTTTTTATTTATATTTTTTTGTGAGAAAAATAATATATAAATTTCTTAGATCTAAAATTTTTTTAAAAAATTAGCAAACAAGTATTTGTTTGTTTTAAATTTGATTATGTTAATTTTTTTAAATATATTTTATTATTTTAGTTAATATTGTCTTTATTTTTGTTTTTAACATGCTTTTATTTTTGTTTTTTGTTTTTTTGTTTTTAATATTTTTGTTTTTTTAAATTGATTTTAATATTTTTGATTTTATTTTTAATATATTTTTTAATTATTATTTTCAATTTTATTTTTTTTTATTTTTTGTTGTTACAATTTTATTTGTTATTTTTAAATTATATTTTAGTTGTTATCTTATTTTATTTGTTGTTTTTAAAATAGATTATAGATATACTTTTAGTAATTTTATTTTTGCTTCATTATTTTTAGTAATTTCATTTTGTCCTCATTACTTTCAAGAATTGCAATTTGACCCTCTAGTTTTCATGAGCAAAGTTATATTTGCTTATTTCAAATCTGACTATATTAATTTTTTTAAATATGTTTTATTATTTTAATTAATGTTGTCTTTGTTTTTATTTTTATTTTTAACATGCTTTTATTTCTGTTTTCTGTTTTTTTGTTTTTAATATATTTTTAATATTTTTGTTTTTTATTTTTTTAATTTGTTTTTTAATTATTATTTTTAATTTTATTTTTTTATTATTTTTTGTTGTTATAACTTTATTTGCTATTTTTAAATTATATTCTAATTGTTATCTTATTTTATTTGTTTGTTTTTAAAATAGATTATAGTTGTTTTTTTTTTATAATTTATTGTTTTTAAAATTTTATTTAATCCTAAATATTTTTAGTAATTTTATTTTGGCTTCTTTATTTTTAGTAATTTTATTTTGGCCTCATTATTTTCATGAATTGCAATTTAGCCCCCTAATTTTTATGAGCAAAGGGATATTTTCTTATTTTAAATATGATTATATTAATTATTTTAAATATATTTATTATTTCAATTAATGTTGTCTTTATTTTTATTTTTAACATGCTTTTATTTTTGTTTTTTTAATATGTTTTTATTATTTTTGTTTTTTATTTTTTTAATATGTTTTTATTATTTTTGGTTTTAATTTTAATCTATTTTTTAATTATTATTTTTGGTTTAATTTTTTTATTATTTTTTGTTGTTATAATTTTATTTATTATTTTTAAATTATATTTTAGTTGTTATTTTATTTATTTATTTATTTTAAAATAAATTATAGTTACTTTTTTTTATTTATTATTTTTAAAATTTTATTTTTACCTCAAATACTTTGGCATCAAAGAATACGTGTTGATAAGATGTGTTGATAAGATGGTCTGGTCATTGGAATCAGTCTTTGGGTAGCATGAAGCTCCCCCAAAGTCTTGGGTGTGGTGATACGATTAACCTCATCGTAGAACGAATTTGTATCTAATTTTTTTTTGGAATGGTCATTTTTTATTAATTTTTTATTATAATAAATTAAATTTTTTAATATATATAATTAAAACTTACATTATATTAATATATATTCATTAAATTTATATAAAATATAAATAAAAAAATAACTCATATATAAAAAAATATATTTTTTATTCATTAATAATGAATTAAATTTAGATGATCATTATTTGATATATTTTTTTTAATTTATATTTTAAATAAATTTAATAGATATATATTAATATAATATAAATTTTAATTATATATATTAAAAATTGTAATTTAATTTAATAAATAAAATAAATAAAAAATCAGTTCAGAAAATAATCCGATTCTGGTCCTCGTAGAACTGGTAGTTGACCCGGTCTACATCATTACCATATTTCTGGTACAAGGTGTGGTATTGGATTTGGAGAACAATAAAAAGGAATTTCTTATGGGTGTGTCCAAGTACAGGATGATAGTCACTCGCAAAAGCAAGAACAAATTGGAACTCCTTCAACCTAGGATCCACCTTCACTTCATCATGAAACTGTCGGGTGGGTCAATGTACTTATGTGCCAATGTACTAACTAAAGATAGAAGCAGATATTGTGGGGAATGGAGAAACAAGTAAGCCTTGAAAATGGGTACAAAGAAAGGCTCTTGGCTAGGCTCAGCTTGCTTGCTTTTGGTGTGAAGAAATCGCCAGTGCTCCGTGCACTTTTATTAAGGGTGTCAATTAGGGTGTACTGAAGAAACAAGTAAGCCTTGGAAATGGGTACAAAGAAAAGCTCTTGGCTAGGCTCAGCTTGTTTGCTTTTGGTGTGAAGAAATCGCCAATGCTTCGTGCACCTTTATTAAGAATGTCAATTAGGGTTAGATTTAACAGATTAATTTTAAAAAATTAAGATGAGTTGAAAATAAAAAATTATGGTCACTTTTGGCTCAGTTGCCTTATAGGATTTAGTCCTTAATAGGTTGAGTTGGCTTTTTTTTTTTTATAAAATTTTTTTATTTTTAAGTTTTATTTTCAATTTTTCATTTCTAACTTATTTCATGTAAGTATGGGAAATTAAGTGTTTGTTGAAGGATGTATTTGATGTAAGTTTTTAATCTTTTAAGTCTTTGTATATTTTAATTTATATTCTTTTTTTAATAGCATGTAATATAAGTTATATAACTAATTGATTAATTAAATTTTTTTGCCATTGTGCTTGAAATGATAGAAGACTAATAGGAGTATGTATTATTTGATAGCCAATATGTAAAAAATAATGAGAAGTCTCAATAATATCTTTATTTAGATGAGTCAAAACTTTTTTTAAAGATTTATATATTTTATAATATTAGAAGGATCATAGATATTGATTTTCAAAATTATCAAGGATGTTATGTGATATACTAAGTATTCCAATCCCCACTATGTCTAGTTAATCAACTTTTAGTATTTGTGCACATGTACCCGTAATTAGTTGTATGATTTTATTCATAATGGTAAACTTATTAACTTTAAACTTATTCAATTTTCTTTATTTTTATTATTGTTATTAATTTTTATAATAATTTATACTTTGTAAATGAAGAAGAAGAAGATGACAACTTAACAATTATACCAAATTTAATATAAGCAAGATTCAAATATAATTATTAAGGATGATTGATTAATCCTTTTAATTTTAATTTTATGCTATTGTCTTTGGATTTTTTTGGGAGATTAAATCTATGATGGATTAATTTTTTTTGTTATATATGAAAATTTTACATAATTATAATATTTTTAATTTTTTAGTATTATGACCCGTTAATGCCCTTTTAACCCTATAACCCTATAGGGTTAGGGCTGAGTTAAATTTTTTAGGCACTTTTAATAAAATGATTTTTTAAACCCGACTCGTTTAGACTTGGCTCACCCTTAACGGGTCAGGTTGGCCCTAATTGACACCCATACCTTTTTTCACTTGAGATCCATTCACCTCTCCACCAAACCAAGTCATTAGAATTAATTAATGAATTAATGATGTGACTCTTACAAGTTACTCTTTTTATCATGCACATCTCATCAAAATATTCACTTAGTAACATTACTTTAATTTTTTTTAAGTTTCACTAATTAATTTTCTAGATTGGGATAAAAGTAATTATTAATTATTTTATTTTAGTTAACATTTCATTTCTCAGCATTAAAATTTTTTGTTTTTAAACTATATTATAATCTGTGTTATACACGGGCATCTTTTAATATATTTTTGTCACGCTCCACTTTAGGACACGTGACCGACGTAAAAAATTACCCTTCAGGTAATCACTTATCAACCTAAATATTCATGCAACTAATATAATTAACACACATTTTTAAATGAATAATAAAAGTCAATAATTTAACAAAAATTTCAGCAGAGTTTTCCCTAAAATATGGACTATCTCAGGATACAAATATGTTCAAAAATAAGGTAGACAAGCCTACCATCAATTAGAAGCCTAAGTGGCTTTATCAGAAAATAAAATAAACTACAAAGGGGTCTAACATGGACTGTATCTACTAACTACATATATATTATGCAATTATCGTTATTACATATCAAGACCTTTATTCACAAATGTCAAAAAGAATCAACCTATCCAACAATGTTCACTATTAACTAAAGTACTCCACTTTTACTCAGAGTATTGCCTACCAATTCAATCAGCAGGTTCAAATGGAGCAAACAGAGCTGAAGGAAAATCACTAGTGACCTAATTTGAAAATGTTAAAATTTGAGGAGTGAGTCCACTGACTCAGTAAATAAAAATTAGACTTATTAATTGATACATGAACTCTCATGTGTAAAGTGCATTACCAATTAAATCGTGTGGAACCTCATTTCAGTACTTAAAGAAATAATTTCAATATAATATATATCTAATGCACCTTATATCTGAAAAGTAAAATAATTTATATCTCATAATCATATTACAATTATATTTAATAATATGAAATTTAAAAAGATATTATGTCAAGAAATACTTCAATAAAAATATAAATACTTAGAATCCATAACAATTTCAAGGGAGAACCCAAATTGAGAAAACAATATTCCCACTCCAGAGAATATAACTCAACTGGAAGGTAACTTAATCTCACATTCGGGAACTGCACTCACCGAAAGGAAATATTAAATTTTCTATTTCCTTCCGGAGTATCCTCATTCGGAGGAAACCATTCATAATAAAACTTAATCTTTTGTTAGAAACTACAATCACTGCATAAGTACCATTTATCAGGAACTGCCCTCAACTAATAAAGTTTGTGACCTAAGTGCACCTAGTAGTTCTACTACCACTATAATACGGATCCTAGAATACAGTTCTAAATCATTTTCATAAATCTCATACGATTCATGATTTTTCATAATTATTATGAGAAACAATTCATAATTTGAAACATAATAATAAATTTCACAGAGAGAGAGAGAGAGAGAGAGAGAGAGAGATATATATATATATATATCACTTTTCTCAAAAATACTTTCAAATCATACTAAAATAAAATTATTGAACCATAAGGTAAAATTTGACGATTCAGGCATCCAGAAATAAGTAAAAATCACTCACAATTTGATTTGTAACTCGATATTCAGTCCAAAACTAACCTCCTTTCGCTACTGAGCTAGGCCTAAAGGAGTTGGTTCCAATGCCCCTATATAGTAATTGTACAAAAATGATTTAGCCACCCTGAACTTCAATCATCCTTAATTATAATTCAATGATGGATGGAGAGGATTATGCATTATCAACGACAACTTATCTAGAAACTTCTACCTTTACCTTTCATTCCTATTAGTTCATGAGGTACTCATTTTATCTAAAAATCACTCTTTCACTTGTCAATGGTTCTAAAGAAAGTTTTCAATTTATCCTTAAAAGAATTTCATGGGTGACGCCATATCCTTTGTTTAAGGAAGGTGTAATGTAGCCAGCCCCCGATCTACATCGTTAACTATGTTTTTACTATTAATTTACATAAGTAGTTATTACATAGTATGATTAAAAGAAGGGCATCTTCTATGTAATAGTTATCCTTACATACCATTCTTAATTTACTAAAATTTCCCTGATGTATGATGGAATTAAGTCCGATTATTTTTATTGGTTGTGAATGTATTTAGTATTCCAAATTATAAATCCTAAAAGATGTTTGAGGGAGTTTTCACCAATTTCCTGCACAACCCATAATTCTAGCAAAATTTCTAAGACTTTACTAGAACAAACTAGCTTCAGAATTCATCATTTAAATATGATGTACAGCCCTAAATTGCTTGATTTCAATGGGAAGAATGATATATCGCTTACCTATTAGTAGGGTGGTGTTGAGTAACCAATTTACGGCCACCAATAACTTCCCAAAACAGCCCTCACGCACACCCAAACTGCTGGAAACAATGATAGCTGGTGAAATGTGTTAGACGCCGGTGATTGGCCGGTGGGAATGATGAGAAGTTGGCTAGAAATTCTTGGAGAGAAACGCGTACCAAATAAAGGGAATTTTATGGTGAAAAGGCATCGCACCTTAGCTTCCCAGCCACCCTCGACAGCTGGATGGTGATTGGTAGGCTGTGACGACTGGGCGACAGTGGGCAGGGGTCGGTGGCAGTGAACTTGATGGAGGAGATGAACGGGCAAGGGAGAAGAGACTTCTTGTCTCTCGGTGCTGAACAGAGGGGGTGGTTTTAATTTTTTTTTTAATTGTTTGGCTTTTAAGAGGGGTGGAGGACCTATTTGTAATTATTGTAAATTAGAGTTTTCTTTTAAATCTTTCTACTTTGACTTTAAACCCTCACCCATTAAATATATTATTATTTACACACACACACACACACATATATATATTTTGGCCATTATAAATATATTTTTGAATTTCATATTATTAAATATAATTGTAATATGATTGTGAGATATAAATTATTTGTAAGGTACATTAGATGTATATTATCTTAAAATTATTTCTTTAAGTATTGAAATGAGGTTCCACACGATTTAACTAGTAATGCACTTTACACTTGAGAGTTCATGTATTAATTAGTAAGTCTGATATTTATTCACTGAGTTGATAGACTAACCCCTCAAATTTTAATATTTTCAGATTAGGTCACTGGTGATTTTCCTTTAGCTCTATCTGCTCCATTTGAACCTGCTGATTGAATTGGTAGGCAATACTCTAAGTAAAAGTGAAATACTTTAGTTAATATTGGACATTGTTGGATATGTTTATTCTTTTTGGCATTTTTGAATAAGGGTCTTGGTCTGTAATAACAATAATTGCATAGTATATATGTAATTAGTATATACAGTCCATGTTAGATCCATTTTTAGTTTATTTTATTTTTTGATAAAGCCACTGAGGTTTCTGATTGATGGTAGGCATGTTCACCTTATTTTTGAATAAATTTGTACTTTGGGATAGTCCATATTTTAAGAAAAACTCTGCTGAAATTTTTATTAAATTATTAATTTTTATTATTCATTTAAAAATAAGTGTTAACGATATTAGTTGTATGAGTGTTTAGGCTGGTAGGTGATTGTCTGGAGGGTAATTTTCTAAGCTGGTTACGTGCCCTAAAGTGAGACGTGACAATTTTACTTTAAATATGTTCAAATAATTATTTTTCTTAATTTAGTTTATAAAAACTATTATTAATTTGGTTTATTAAAATTTTTCACTTATGATTCGAATCAATATTAAAGAGTCATAAATTTGATCTCATCTTTTACTAAAAATAAATTCTTTATTACAAGAGAACTAATTAATTTAAGATCTTAATAGACATTAAATAATGAATATTTCATGCATATCATTTTCAATTAATAAAAATAACAAATCCAAAAAGAAGATTCCATTCTACTCTCAATGGCATATGTTAACGGCTAACATTCTTTTTATTTATATATTATAAAATAATAATAATAATAATAATAATAAAAAATGATAAATAATATATAAAAATATATAAAAATAATGTAAGAAAAATGATATATAAGTATACTTAGGATATATTAATGGAGATAATAATATACAGATGGGTGTATATTATTTTTATATAATGTTTTTAATAATTTAAAGATTATATTAGTAATATATATATATATATATATATATATCAGTAATGTAAATTACAAATAATAAAAAAAGTCAAATCGGTCATGTGAGCTTCAACCGAGTCCAATTCAAATAAAGCGAAATCAACAAAGATTCAGATATTTTGTCCGTTCCCCATTTTTACTCTTTATTTTAGGGTTCGAAAACGTTTATCAACCTTGACCCTCGGCATTTCAGTAGCTTTCTCCACAAGCTAAGGTTTGTCAGAAGTCTATAAAAGAGCACGAAGACTAGGACGAAGTTGACGTAGCCTTCCTAAGTCCTTCACTTGCCTCTTTCTCCTCCAATCGCAGTTTTAAAAGGTGGGCGTTGTAGTTCATAGTCCATCCTCCAATTTCTTCTTCCCATGAGAGTGAATTAATTTTTTTGTGTTTATTATTATTGGCAAAGGCAAGATGGAATCTGGGAATTAGATAACCATCCCAATAATTTGCCAATATGGAATCTGGGAATTAGATAATCATCCCAATAAAAGGAATTAGATAACCATCCCAATAATTTGCCAATATGGAATCTGGGAATTAGATAACCATCCCAATAACTTTTATTGGGATGGCTGAACGAATACTATTGGACAGAATCAAAAGCAGAGGTAAAAATGGAAGAAAAAGGTAGTGTACTCATACTTACCCATTTTCTAGCTGTGTCTGCTTGTGATCATCCTTCACCTCTACATTCTCGTGATGTCCTTGGGTTTTGGGTTATGGGTATATATTTTATTCTGGGTTCTGGTGGAAGATAACAAAGAACAATCAGGAAGAGAACGATAAAGTTAAAATGGAAGGAAATACCTACAGAAAATGTTGGGGTTTGGGATTGTTTTATGGTGCAAGGAGACTTGCTGGAAAGAGGGAGTGTTGGGTATTGGGAGTGGAGATCTCTGGTATTTCTGGTCTGATATAGCACAGAGACTAGACTGCCTTTCACACAAGGAGAGTGGGTTTTTAGCTTTCCTTTCCATGGACTTCGACTCTGAACACCAACAAACTCGGGTGCTGAGATATTGAGTTCGGCTACAACGAAAGGGAGAGTTGTGTGGCACAGCCAATCTAATGTTGAAGAATGAATGAAAATGGGACGGACCATTCCAAGAGTCGGTCGTTTGCTTGATTGACTGAAAATGCTGAGCCCAGCAGATTATTCAAACACGAGTAGAGGCAAGGGACTCGAAAAGTGAGGCCATTATAAGCGTGTTCCTCACTCTGATCAGAGCTAAAGATGTTTTATTACATATTTGGATCACAGTCTTCTTGCTTTGGCAAGGACCCAGACAAGTGCCCTGTCTACCTCATACACTTTTATTGGAAATATTATAATTTTGTCTAGAATCTGACTTTTGAATTACGCAGGAAAATCTGAAAAAATACAACTTAAAAGAATGATAAATTTGGGTGATGGAATTTTGTTCCATATGAAACATTAGTCTAATCTCATTTTTAAGTTTACTATGCATATTTTACATAACTAATCTAAAAATTTAAGTAGTTTAATTGTGATATTACAACTATTACCCTTCTTCTTTGACATGATAATGTAATGTTGATTCGAGTTTTACTTTTCTCTTTCCTTCTATCATGTCTTCATATCTTAAACAAAGTATACTTTGCAATTGGATACTAGTTTTTTTTTTATTCTCCTGACTTTTAATTTCAGCATTGAGTCTATTACATTTCCACCTGTCATTCATGTCTAGAGGTGCCAATTGGATACTAATTTTGGTACTTCATAGTTTGTGATTGTGGCACTGCACAATACTGCAGGAGCAGTATTTATTCTGCTACATAAATGTCTGAGATTTTTTAGAAATACAAAATGGGATGAGAAGAATCTTGGAGTGAGGGACAGAGAGATAAAGGATGAGCACAAAGCACACGTGATTCTGGCTTATAGTATGTGAGGGGTTGGTGGAAACCTAATTATTTTTACTTGTGCATATGAAATTCATCAGCTTTACTTTGTCTTCTCAAATCCATAGCTTTTCTCCTCCCCAAACACACATCAATCTCTGCCCCCCAAAATTATAGAATAAATTTAGAATTAACATTATATTTCACAACAATATGTTTTAAAATGTAAAATTTATTTAGTATATTTTTATTTTCCTATCTTAAATGTTAAGAAACATTTAATATATTTATGTTTAAGACATTAATATCTAAAATATCTGTATTTAATATAATAATACTTAAAATATTTTACTTTGGTACACTAGTGTCTACATATCTATGTTTGTTACACCAATATCTCATATAACTCAAATTATGAGAATTTTACAGACATAAATTTTTAATTTTATAAAATTTTAATATATTTTTTAATATTTTTAATTACCATACTAAAAAAAATCTTATATATTTGTTATCTTATACTTTATTATTTTATGATATGCTAAAATATTAGTTTATCAAATGGGCTCTTCGATATTATCTCACCGTAATTTGTAAGACAAATAGAGGTCAGCCTTTAGATAGAATAGTTTTAACAATTAAGTTATTCTTAGTCATGATAGCTTAACAGAGTGTCAGTAAGATTGGAGAAATCAATTTACTTAAAAAGAAAACAAGTGTAATGGTGCTTAAATAGTGCTCCTTCCAGTGGTTTTCTTTTAGAGATACTTAAATCGTGCCTTAATGATTAGTAAAATAGCAGAGAGTCTATCAAGTTTGAGAAACACCATAAGATTCGTAGGAGGGATTACAGGAAGGTAATTATCAAAATTGATAGTTATTTGAGGAGTTCACAGCCAGAACGAAGCTCTTATTTGGTCTAATTTTGTATAATTAGACTTGTTGAGACAGAAAGAATTAGATTCATCCAAAACATATTATGTAATATTAAATATAAACAAAGAGAGTAAAACACAATACCCACATCAATCACCATTGCTTTTGTGAGGAACAAGTTTTGGTTAGAATTGGTGAATTTCTGAGAATCTATCAGCTGGGATAGTTACTAGTTACTGATTCGACCTGATAACAAAACCATATCAGAAACACAGTAAATAAACTTGGTGACAAAGATGGGGTCAGGCTTGGGTCCCACTAGAAGTGGAAGTGAAAACTGTGGTTGGTTTTTTATTAGATTTTATTTATTATTTTTCAATCTCTTAAAAATTGAAAATACCCATATTAGTTTCATAAATATCTTTTGAGACTAAGGTCTGTGTCATTCATGAGAATTTTTTATATCAAATAATCAAGTTTTTTTCCAAATTTTTAGTAGTACTAAATGAAATTTGTTCAAGTGTACAAATTATAATATATTATTATCATTTTATATATTTAAAATTTAAAAATTATTATTAAACACTATCAAATAATTTTGTTCTTAAAAACAGTGTTTATAAAATTGTTATTAAATAATCTTTTATACGGTTAAACAGAAACTTTTTTTCACAAAACCTACAACAATATATTTTTTTTGAAGTTCCAGTATTTTCAAATAAACCCTCAAAATCAAATAAAGCCAGTATTTAAAAGTACTGTTGGGCTCTAAGAGTGACACAATTTCAAGGCTACAAGCCCACAATTAGCCCAATTAGAGGTGGGCATTTAGCACTCAGCCCATTGAGCCAGGGCTTTGATTTTGTGGTTAAACCATCATCGCCCCTTAGCCCACTTGATGATGGCTGTACTCTACTGTAACTGAATTGATCCGGCCCGGTTAGCTCATGCTAACCCATCCAATGACGAAGTGGGTATTGCCTTATATCTGGATTGTTTATATGCACCTGAAATATCACAATTAAGTGCGTTTTTCATGTTGATTTAGATGTCATTAACAACGGCGACACAACAATTGAAAAAGAAAAAATAATTGTTGCAATATTTTTTATCTACAAATAAGGGGAAAATTAATTTTAGAGACGTTTTAATTATATATTTTTTATTATAAAAATATGTATTTATGAAGGTTAAAAAATATTATAACTTAATTAATTTTATTTTATTTAAATAATTTATATGTCTAAAATATATATTAGAAATCATTAAATTTATTTATTATTAATTAACAAAAAATTTAAAAAAGTATTCGGTGTTTGTTTAATTTTTTTATTATTAATTATAAAAAAATTCATAAATTATTCAATACATTTTTATTTTTTATATCAATATTATTAAAAAATAAGTAATTAAATTATTTAAATTTTATAGGATTTTTTATATTTTTATTAATGATATTTTAAATACAAATAATTTTACTAAATTAAATGTAAAATTAAGTTAAATTATAATATTTTTTATCTTTTAAAAAAGTTTATATATTTTTTTATAATAAAATAAATGATTATATAATTAAGACACCTATTAAAAAATTGAAAAAAAAGCAAGTTAATTTCAGCACATTTATAAATTATTACATAAATAATTTTATATGCATTAAATAACTATTATGTTTTGAAAAATTAATAGAGAATTATTTATACAATTATATATTTTTTTGGTAGACAAAAATTTTAAAAAAAGACAGGTTATTTTATCACGAGATGGCAGAAATGAATTCAATAATTATGTTTTGTTATTTTTAATTTATTATTTTAATTTATTTATTTTTAAATAATCATAATTTAATTATATATAATATTTTTTCAAATTATATGAACTAAACATCATAATCATTTAAATATAAATAAATAATTATGATTAAAAAAATTGAATTTTTTGAACACCGGTTAATACTGGTAGAAATTGAAATTGATTTGTAATTTGATTTGGGGCATTGGATGTTATTAGGTGACAAAGGAGAGGCTTTTGGACTCGATTGAAGGGCATGTGCTAGGAGAAGCAGACTTCATGGCTAAATTCTGACGTCATGTAAAAATAAAATAAATTTGTACTGTGGATGCTATATCTTTTAGAGTTTAATTTGTACTTAATTTGAATTGTGACATCAATGAGATAACCATTTTATTAAATTTTAGTTCCGCCATTTCTTGCTTTTAATTATGTTTTTACTGAATTATTATTCTATTCTTTCTTTAAAAAGTTTTAGGTGTTTATTAATTCCCTTTAATCATGAGAGATTAATTAATATTTGTACGAAATTTTAGATGAATGAGGATTCCAATAGCATTGGAGACTCAAAATTCAGAAAAAATAAAAATTAGTGTAACAAGTAACACTAGCCTAAACAATCACTAAATAAAATTTTAAAAGAGATAAATAATCATTAAATTAATAAAATCTAAAAAATATGGAACAAGAGAAACTATACAATTTTATATTAATTGGAGAATTGAAGAATTAACTAATATATTAACATGATATATGTATCTCTAGATTGTATAGATGATTCTAAAGATGAGTAGATTAAGTTCACTGTCATAGAAATTAGGTAACAATTTATTTGTTCTTTGTAATTTTTGGGTAATAATCTAGAAAGCATGCACAAGTTACAGGATACGAAAATTAAAATAATATAGATAAATTAAATAATACAAATAAAATTTTAAATAAATTTATATTTTATTAAAATATTAAATATTTACTTACCTTCCCTTACTAAAAAAGATACAAACTTATGTTTGTATAAAATATTAATATTTTAGATAAAATAAATACAATTATAAAATTTTTTATTAAATTATTTTAATGTGTTATTTTACAACAAAAAATAATTAAGATATATTATGAATTTATTCAAATAATTACAAGTAATATAACTTTTTAAAAATATTGAAAAAAATGGCAAATTGTTAAATTTATTTTAAATCTCGAAGTTAATTTTTTTTATTTTTTATTTAGATACATGGTGTATGTGTTCGGTATCCAAATAAATAAAATTATTTTTTATTTGAATACATTTGTATCTTTGTCAGATAGGTATTGTAACTGTATTTAAAATTACAGTAGGGCGGGAGGGAAACTTAGGAATTTAAAATTTTTATTTTTTGTTTTTATTTTATTAATAATGATAAACTAATTATAAATTTTAAAACAATTCAAAAAATAATCATACATTTAAAAAAATAAAAAATCTAAAGAAAAGTAAAAAATTACAAATAAATATTATAAATAAAAAATAAATAAATATTATAAAAAAAATAAAAAGATTAGTCCCTTCTAATATATCAAACACAAGAAGTGTTCGTACTTCATATGTAATAATTTAATAACTACATGAATTATAGAAAGGGAATATTTCCCCTATTGTCCACATTAAAACTTTTTTATTTTTTGATATACTTTTTAATTTTTTAATATTAATTAATTATTTGTTATGTTATATATATATATATTTTTTAAAAATTTTATTTTTTTTAATTTTTAACTTATAAATAAATAATAAAAAATTATAAATAAATAATATAAGAAATATAAAAGGTTTTTAAAAAATATATGATATAAAAAATAATTAATTAATATTAAAAAATAAAAAATAAAACAACCCAAAAAAAAAGGTGTGATCGATAGCACACCCATTATAAAAATTTGTTTTATAAGAGAAGGGCATTCTTACCCTACAAATTCTATAAGATAGCCACACCCATTATAAAAATTCTTTCCCATTATAAAAAGGGCGTGGCTAAGCTACACTCAGGCTCATTTTTTTTTCTTAATTTTTAAAATTTTTAAAAATAAATAATTATTTTTTATATCATATATTTTAAAAAAAATTTCTTAAAAAAATTGTATTTTTCTACTATTCATCCTTAACTTTTTTTACTATTCATTTATAAGTTAAAAAAAATTTAAAACATATTTTAAAACATTTTAAAAAATTCTTAAATAAATATATGATAAAAATTAATTATTTTTAAAAGATAAAAAAAATAAACAAATTATCAAAAGTCACCTACCGGCCCACTGTGCTTATAAAAATTTTGTAATACTCTTCTCTTATAAAACTAATAATGTTACTGTCACAAATAGTGATGATAGAGGTGAACTTATTCAAAACATATGAAACTCTTGTTATGATCACGTAAAACAGTGAATATATATAAAATAAATAAATATTAAAATTTAATATTGATTTCAAATCCCAATACTATGTCGAATATATAAATGTGTAAAAAAAAAGAATTAAGTGAGGAGAGTAACAATAGAGTCAAATAAAATACTAAATAAAGGATATATATATTTCCTATAAATAGGCTTTTAATAGAATAAAATAGTTATCCCTTAGTTATTTGATTATTGATATTGAGTTATTATATACGAGAAATGAGTTCATTTTATTTTTATTCGTTCTTATTCTGTGTCAAATTGGTATTAAAGGTTTAAGAGCTGTTGTGGTGTTAAACTTATTACCCATCACTATTATTCAAGCTATCAGCAGCACTATGGGTATGAAGAATACGAAAAGTATGGGAGACATGTGGTGAGAAAAGATATGCTCAATAAAAATACAAATTATTCTATTGAGCACTATTGTTAATTTGTCAAGTACCTACCATTAATGGGATAAGGGGTTCGATTTCTGTAAAACCGTTTCATAAGTTGATGTTTAACGAGACAAATCAACAATAATATGGATTGTGAGAACCCAGTCCTTAACAGAATAAAATAAAACCAATAGAATATATTATGAAAGATCAATTAATACATTAATAATCTCCTAGTCACAGTACTGATTTTGTTATTCTTATGGATGAATATGTCAACAATACTAATGTTATTTATGGAGAGTAAGCTAAAATTAAATATTTTAATCTAGTTAAGTTTATTTCTCTTGATAATATCAAGGCTCTTAATAAAGAGGGCATATGGTGGTGCATTGGTGGTGACCCTCGGTGATTACATCATTATCTAAATACTAAACACAAAATAATATTTATTTCAAATTAAAACTCTATTACAGAAAACTCATAAAATAATTAAAAACTTGTATTTATCAAAAAACTTCATGGGAAAAAGTATTTTTAATTTTTTTATTAAGACTATCTAAATAGGCCGTTGTATGCAGAAATGACTTTAATCCGGGAAGGTTTGCTTCTTGCACTGCAACGATATTGATTCCCCTCAGTTCGGAATTGTCGAAGTTGCTGGCAATAAATCTGATTCCTCTTGCACAGCTTCTTGAAGAGCTTCCAATGTTTGTCCCTCCGTATCTAATTCATCATATTGGGGTAAAGTGTATCTATAAACATAGAAAAGGTAAATCCAAAAGAACCCGAAGGTTATTATTGCTAACGTTCGAAAATACTTATCCAAGTGACTGGTGTTTATGGATTCATTGAACCAGCTACTAAAAATTAATACAAATGGTATGCTGAAGAACTTTCCAATCCCCAACACCATTTCACCGAACTCAAATTCCCTCATTGATTTAGGCACATGATTGTAGAAAAATTTGTCAAGCCCATTATCAGCAAATCCTTCCATTAGTCCTAACAGAAAAAACTGTGGAGTTAAAACCATAATGCTCATGTGAATGATCTTTTCTGGGTCTTGAAGAACTCCCTCTTCTTTAATCAAAGTTAGCCTATGAAGCTCAACCTGCCAAGCAGCGATGCAGCAAAGTACTGCACAGAACATCCCAATACCAATCCTCCACTTAGTGTTTCGTTGATTTCTTAATTCAAACCGCCAAAATAAGAATATAACCCCATCACGTATGAATGATTTCAGCACAAAGAAAAAGGAAAAGGGAATTTTGAAACCCCTACCAATGCTGAAATTCAAGTTGCTTCCTTGTGCAATAAAGT
>JASKGM010050500.1:0-20100 GCA_034509205.1 Ceratonia siliqua
TGAAAGGAAATTGGTACGGAGTATTCGCGTACGCAGTAAATTAAGGAACCGGTACGGAGGAATCGCATACACGGTAACTTGAAGGGAAATCGGTACGGAATCGCATACAAAATTAGGTGTTTACAGTAAACATGGGAAATGAATACCCCTAATTACTAAGCAACTCAAAAAATTAGAATAGATTGAATCTTTGCAAACATTTATAAAGCTGCTTGCTCATTAGCTAGAAGGAGATAATCACAAGAGAAGCATCACATTTATCTTTTATGCACAGTTAAACAGTAAACAAAATCGTGCAAGGAAATATGTGCTTCACTAGTCCTAAACAAATCAAATATGATTAATCCTACTTTATAAGATATTATTTATAATAGATAAAAAAAATTCAATGCTAGAATAATGGGGAACCTACAAGTGCACTGTTTTTCCTAAATCAGTCTCACACATATGCCAAAATAAGTTCATCTTAACATGTGACATTCAAGTCTGGTTTAAAGGTAATGACTAGGATATAAAAAATAAAAAAAAATTTCTACTCTTAATCCAATCACCACATTTCAACAATGCAAACAACACAATATAGTACAATTCAATCCAGAATTCAAATTTAGCAGTCTTAATCCACTCCCCTAAATTTAAATTGTAGATTGTCCTCAAAGTAAAGAAAAGGAATAATAGTAATTGATACTCCCTTATTTATGATGGCTGGAACTAAAAAGGCACACATGCTTTTAACTTCTTTGAATTTTTTCAACATCACAGCCAAAGGAAAATAAGGTACATCATTAAGCACTTAGAATTGAATGGAAAACATAATATCAAATATCAAATAAATAAAAATAGTAAACAATAAAAAAGGGAAAGAAATGATTGGGTTGCCTCCAAAAAAGCATTTGTTTATAATCATTAGCTTGACTTTCACATCTTCAACTCAACTGGGATCTCCAAGATCAGAAAGTGCATGGTTCTTCTGCACTGGTTGCTAATAGAAGTGCTTTACTTCCTAACTATTTAGTTTGAATATAATTCCTAGCTTGTTTCTGTTGGGAATAAGTTGCCCTGAAAAGTAAGTTATATTCCCTGATTTGATGTAAATACATTTTAATATTGATAAACAAATAGTTTATTTATGTAAGCTTTATTTCTAGCTATTAAGGTTCCTAGATTCTAAAAAACCAAGTTACATTTGCATAAGGGTTACGCGAATGAAGATATGTATCTTTAGATGAATCTAAAACAATATTCACAGTCACTGAATAAAATCGATCACTCTATTCAATTGAGACTATACTGCTCGGATTACCTCCATAGAAAGAATGAGATTCTTTTCTAAGGGAATGATGAATCTCAAATCATTGAAGTAGTAGAATTCAGGTAATGACACTATTAAATGAATTGGAATCAAGTGAGATATCAAGTTTAAATTAATACTGTTACTTTGAACTTGAACTCACACACATTGCATATGTTACTGGTAGAATTGAAATCTTGATGGATTGTGAACTCGTGTTCATGACCATTGTGATCTTTGATATACTATTGGCATGACCATTGTGTGACATTGATTAAGACTTTGTATGTTGGAATTATAGTGGGAATAAACATCCAGGAAGATAAATCTAAGAAATGGAATTCGTAACATTACATCACTTCTGGTAATTTTAGAAAGACAAGTAACATATCTGAGCTTAGTGAAATGATGAATTAGCTACTCATCATTTTGAGATAATTTTAGAAAAGTTCTAAATATTATCTGGTCACTTATTTGATGAAATTTGAGGCTATGGGACAAAACTGACATAAGGACTAAAACGATAATTTTACCTTGTGTCAGTGGATGGCTACGAGGGTTCACAAACACTAGGTTTGCAAATTGAACAAATCAATGTTCAACATTGACTTATTGTAATTTCAGAAATTATCAAAAGTACAATCATGAGTCTTTGGTAAAGTGACTTCATGATTAATAAACTTGAATTATTTTAATGAGATTAAAATAATCCTAAATTTAATGGAGCTTGACAGTTGTCTTAATTTAGACAAAGAATTATTTTAGGATAAATATTGTCCTAAGCATATTTGAAAATATAAGAAATATTTTATCACTAAAGAGATAAAAATAATTCTTACATTAGTTGTCTAAACTAAACAAAAGTTGTTTAATTAGATAATAGAACTTTTAAGACAAATATTTATCTTATTTAAGAAAAGTGTTGTCTAAATTTGGACAACCTTTATCTTAATAATTTTTTTAAATATTTTAAATTAATATTTGAATTGTTTAAATTATTTAATTTTAAGAAGTTGATGAAATAAAATTAAATCCACATTTAATTATGAATTTTGGCTATAACATTTTATTAGGATAAAATTAATTTAATTAATTATTTATCCTAATGTTGTTTCAAAGTTTGAATTTTTCAAGCTTGTGAAACAACCTTCTCCCCATATGATGGAGAGGTGTACAGCCAAAGGAGGAGAATTGGTCTTTGATTTAGTCAAATATATTCTTTCCTAATTATTCTAATTTTCTAAGTGAAAAAAGATTGAAAATTAAAAAAGTTTTAATTTCTTAAGTAACTTAAATTCACTAGAAAACTAACTAAGTCAAAGGAATTTAATTAATTAAAATTTATTTATTTAAAATTTTAATTCAAGCATGACTAATTAGAAATCTACACATGTTTTACTTAATTGTTAAATAAAATATTTTATTATCAAAATTAATAATATGATTATTAATTAATAAATCATTAGATGATTTGATTATCTAATATTTCCCATTAATATGTATGTGAATCCCTAATGATTAAGGATTAAGTTTTTGAATTAAACTTAAATGCTCTCACATGACCTAGGGTTAGCATACTCAGGGGGCTTCTGCTTTACTCATGAGTCATGTTTTATTTTTTTATTTGATTTTTAGTTTTTTAATTTATTTATAATTTTTATTTTAAGAAATAATTTAAAAGAATCTAAACAAATTAAAAAAAATAAAAGAATTTTTTGACTTCTTTTTGTTTTTTTAGTTTGTTTCTTGATTTATTTTTGAATACTTGTGTTATAAAATTTGTTTTTTTTTAATTTTTTAGATTCTTTTAAATTATTTCTTAAAATAAAAATTATAAAAACACTAAATAAACAAAAAAATAAAATAAAATAAAAACCTACTCATGAGTAGGGTAGAAGCGCCATATACTTAGATCATGACTGGAATGGATTTCCTAAGTGGTAAATCTGCCTTTGTGGAACATTAAGTGAGACTTCCCATAGAAGCATATTTAGTGGTACATCTAGGTGTGATGAAATTGCTGGTTAATACACTCAGCATTAACCTATCAATGTACTATCTATAGTAGCTCTATTGATAGATAATGAGCCAAACAAAGGCGCTCCTTAACTATGCTAAATATGAAGATACCGGGTAGCAAGGTTGAGTAGGTGGGTCCAAATTTACCTTGTATTAAGCATTCATGGCCTATAGCCAATTACATATTGCGGAAGGTGAATGACCGTCAAACAAAATTAATATGCTCATGGATACATGCATAATGTTTAAAAGTCCATTCAATACCTAGTAAGCTTAATAATATTAAATGTATTTTTACAGACAATCCCTTAATCATGAACCCACTATCTATTTTGCTTAACAAAAGCACCCTGAAAGGTGAGAATTATATGGAGTGGAAGAGAACTCTTAACATCATTTTGAATTATGACAAGATCACATGGGTTCATTCTGAGCAAGCACCCTTTGATCTAACTCCTAACTCAATGCCAAGTGAAACCGAGTATCATAAGAGGTGGTATGATGCCAATGCTCTAGCTAAGTGCTACACATTGGCCTCAATAACTAGTGTGTTGCAGCAGCAGCATAATGGGTTAGAACATGCCACTGATATAATGTACATTTACATGAAATGTTTGGTACAAAGACTCGATCTACTAAAATGAAAGTTGTTCATGCTTTCAAGGACCTCAAGCAGAAACCAGGGCAACTAGTGAGAGATTACACGAGGATGAGATTGATCCAGACAGCTAAGTGTCCAAGATCATTAATAGTCTGAACTCCCAATTCTTGCAATTCAAGTTGGACTATGAATTGCATAGCAAGAAATATACCCTTAATGGGTTGATGAATGATCTGCAAGTCGTGGAGGAGGTTCTTGAAATCAAGAAGAATCTAGAGGTAAATGTGGTAGCAGTGGAGTCCAAGAAGGTAAAAGGGCTGGGCAATAAAAAAAATGCCAAGAAATTGGCTGGGCCAAAGAAGAAGCCCATAAAAAAAAGGTTTAGAAGGATAACACCAAGGGAAAGTGTTTCCACTACGGTATTGAAGGACATTAGAAAATGAACTGGAAGGCCTACCCCAATTCTGTAAAGAATAAATAAGATACAAGTTTTCTAAACATGTTAGAAGCCTTTTTAGTGAATGATTCTACTAATGTTAGATCTAGTTGTTTATCCTAATTATTTACAGTACAAGCATGCATTTTAAAATTTTTAAAACATTCAAGCTTGCAAATCGGTGAAAGCAACACACATAGGCAAATAATTCATGGCTAGAATGAGAAGTAAAATAGATAAGAATTTTACATACCTTTTGAAGTCACTTTAATCTTGTAATATATTTCCCAACCAAGCGCACTGACCGCTTCTTCTTTGGGAGGCACCAATTGACGGAATCTATGATGAATAGGCTTAGTGATTGGAATAAACAAAACTTGAATGAAAATAATTTATAGCTTTCAAAGTAAATTAGAAAGCATTCCCCTTTGTTCCCCTTAATACAGCGTGAAGAACTCTATAGTGGCACACCAAAAAATTCAATTTTTTTCTTTCTCAAATATTTACTTGTATGGCCATAAGAGGGATATGTTGCATATATATATATATATATATATATATATATATAGTATGCTAATCTTAGGTCATGTGAGAGCATTTGAGTCTAATTCAAAAGCTCAATATCTAACCATTAGGGATTCACATGCTTACTAAAGGGGAATATTATATAATCAAATCATCTAATGATTTATTGATTAATAATCATATTATTAATTTTTATAATAACATATTTTATTTAACGATTAAATAAAACATGTAAGGCTGTCTAATTGATCATGCTTGAATTAAGAATTCAAATATATGAATTTTAGATAAATAAATCCCTTTGAGTTAGTTAGTTTCCCAGTGAATGTTAGTTACCTAAGAAATTGAAACTCTTTTAATTTCCAACATTTGTTTACTTAGATAATTAGAATAATTAGAAGGGAATATATTTAACCATGTCAAAAACCAATTCTCCTCCTTTGGCCATATTCCTCTCCATCACATGGGGAGGATGTTGTTTCACAAGTTTGAACAATTAAAACTTTGCAATAACATTAGAATAAATAAATAATTAAATTAATTTTATCCTAATAAAATGCTATAGCCAAAATTCCTAATTAATTAGAGATTTAATTTTATTTTAATCAACTTCTTCAAATTAAATATCTGAGCAATTCAAATATTAGTTTAAAGTAGTTAAACCACAAATATTTACTAACATAAAGGTTGTCTAAATTGAGACAACACTTGTCTTAATTAAGATAAACATTTGTATTAAAATTCCATTATCTAATTAAAACAATACTTGGTTAAATTAAATAACTAATGTGAAAATTATTTTTGTCTCTTTGGTGAAAAAAATGTTTCGCATATTTTCAAGCAAGATTAGGACAACATTTTTCCTAAAATAACTCTTTTTCTAAATTAAGATAACTCTTGTCTTAACAAAGACATTAGTTGAAGTTCTATCAATTAACTTCATCTTAAATCTATTCCAACTTA
This sequence comes from Ceratonia siliqua, assembly GCA_034509205.1. Taxonomy (NCBI): domain Eukaryota; kingdom Viridiplantae; phylum Streptophyta; class Magnoliopsida; order Fabales; family Fabaceae; genus Ceratonia; species Ceratonia siliqua. Next base: position 5,836 of record JASKGM010050500.1, read on the forward strand.
ATGTAGATTAAATTCTCCGAAGCTAGGCAGGGATTCCATTTTAACATGGGAATTTCAAGCTTTAATAAATTTGAGATTATTTTAATCTTACTAATATAATCTAATTTTATTAATAATGAAGTCATTTCACCAAAGACTCGTGATTGCACTCTTGATATTTCCTAAAATTACGAGAAGTCAATGTTGAATATTGATTTGTCCAATTTCCAAACCTAGTGTTTGTGAACCCTCGTAGCCATCCATTGACACAAGATAGAATTATCGTTTTATCCCTTATGTTAATTTTGTCTCCTGGTATCAGATTTTATATGATCATTGACATATAATATTTTAGAACTGTTCTAAAATTATTTCAAAATGATGAGTAGCTAATTCATCATTTCACTGGACCTATATATGTCACTTGTCCTCCTGAAATCACTAGAAGTGATGTCATGCTACGAACTTCATTTCTTAGATGTTTCTAGATGTTCACTTCCACTATGATCCCAACATACGGAATCTTAACCAATGCCACACAATGGTCATGCCCATAGTATATCAAAAGATCACAATGGTCATGGACACAAGTTTATAATCCGTCAGGACTTTGGTTCTGCCATTAAAGAATGCAATGTGTGTGAGTTCATGTTCAAAGCAACGGTATTAACTTGAACTTGATATATCACTTGATTCCTTTTCATTTAATAGTATCATTACATGAAGTATACTACTTCAATGATTTTAGATTCACCATTCCCTGAGAAAAGAATCTCATTCTTTCTATAGAAGTAATTCGGACACTACAGTCTTTGATTGAACAGAGTAACTAACTCTGTTCAGAGACTGTAAATATTGTTTTAGATTAATCCAAAGATACATATTTCCTTTTGTATAACCCTTATGCAAATGTATATCTATTTATTAGAATTTAGGAACCTTAATAGCTAGAAAATAAAGCTTCATAAATAAACTCTTTATTTATTAATATTAAAATGTATTAACATCAAATTGGGGAATACAACTTGCTTTCTAGGGCAACCTATTCTAAAAATCTCCCACTTTTCCTAAAGCAAGTATGACGTATTCATAATCCCTAATCCTTCTGAGTGACCCTCGAATCTCTTCTGTGAAAGAGTCTTTGTAAATAGATCAGCCAGATTCCTTTCAGTCACAATCTTTGTGACGACCACTTTGCCACATTGTTCTATCTCCCGTATGAGATGATACTTTCTTTCAATGTGTTTGGATGCCCTATAATTCTATTATTTTTTTGAGTTTGCAACATAGCTTCACTATTATCACAATAGAGAGTTATGGCTTTATCCGCATCTAGAACCACCTCAAGGTCCTTAAGGAACTTATGCAACCAAATAGCTTCCTTTTATAGTTTCACATGCTGCAACATATTTCGCTTTCATTTGTGGAGTCAGCAATTCAAGATTGCTTTACGCTCCTCCAAATAACAGCTGCACCACCTAAAGTGAAAACAGAGCCTGAAGTTGATTTTCTAGAATCAATGTCAAACTAAAAGTTTGAGTCAATGTACCTAATCGGAATTAGGTCACCACTAAAATATACTAGCATCCAAACTTTGTCAATAGCTTATCAATGTAGGACACTTGAGACAATGTTATCTACTTGTTCTTGCGATCTTTTATCATTTGGATCTCAAGAACATAGCTAGCCTGGCCTAAATCCTTTATCTGAAACTGTTAATTCAAGCATTGTTTTACTGTAGATAAAATTCCCACATCATTTCCAATGAGTAGAAAGTAATCAACATATAGTGCCAAGAAAATAACCTTACTCTCTTGTATCATTTTATAGACATAGGGTTCATTTACATTTTGTTGAAATCCATAAGACTTGACTGCACCATTAAATCTTATATTCTAAGATCTCAATGCTTGCTTAAGTCCATAGGTTGACTTATGTAATTCACAAACTTTGTGCTCTTGGCCCTTTTCGACGAAACTGTTTAGTTGAGCCATATAAATATGCTCTTCAAGATCCTTATTCAAGAATATGGTATTGACATCCATCTGCCATATCTTGTAGTCAAGATACACAGCAATAGATAATAAGATCTTAATTAATTTAAGCGTAGCAACTGGTGAGAAGGTTTCTTCATAGTCGATACCTTTTCTCTAGGTATAACCCCTAGCTACTAGTCCAGCCTTGAAGTTCTCTAACTTCTCATCAAATCCTCTATTTCTCTTATAGATACATTTGCACCCAATGGGTTTCATTCTGTCGGGTGTATCTACAAGAGTCCAAACCTTGTTGGAATACATAGACTCTAACTTTGATTTCACTGCTTTTTGCCAATGAACAACATCTACATCATTAATGGCTTTCTCATAGTAACGGGATTTGATTCATGTTCAAATGAAAGAGCCACCAAATTCTCTCATAGTTCCATCTATCTTTTAGGTTATCTAAAAACCCTCTCACTTCGACGAGGTGCTACTAGTTCAAATTCAACTCTTGAATCCGTACTAGTTATAACTTCATCAAAATCATCCGTAGATTCTGACTAATCACTTTGTTCTTCGAGAACAATCTTACTGCGAGGTTTGTGATTTCTCACAAAATACTCTTCTAAGAAGGTTGCATTTGCACTAACAAATACCTTCTTATCCTGGGTACTATAGAAGTAGTATCCCCTTATACCCTTAAGATATCCTACAAACAAAAATATCTATGACCTTGGTTTCATCTTTGTGGATCAAGCTTATACACATGTGCTGGACACCCCAAGTTCACAAGTGACATAAAAATGATTTATGTCTTGTCCACAGCTCCCTTTATATCTTAGGCACTACCTTTGATATAGCAAAGTTTAGTATGTTGTTCTTAATATACAATATCCCCAGAACAATTTTGGTAATGCAGCATAGGACATTATTGACCTCACCACTTCTAAAAGAGTCATATTCCTTCTTTCAATAACCTCATTTTGTTGAGGTGCCCTAAGTGCCAATAAATAGGAAATGATTCCATTATCAACCAAAAACTACTGAAACTCTTCAGATAAATACTCACTACCTCGATTTGATCAAAGTTGTTTCAATGGTTTGCCTAATTACCTTTTAGCTTTGGCTTTGAATTCCTTGAACTTTTCAAATGAGTCACTTTTGTTGTGCATTAAATACACAACACCATATCTTGAGCAGTCTTCTATGAAGGTTATGAAATATACGTAACCTCCTATAGCTTGAATGTTCATTAGTCTACACACATCTGTGTGTACCAAGTTAAGAACATCCTGCATCCTATTACCTTTTGCTTTAAATGACAATTTAGTTATTTTATCTTCAATACAAGATTCACAAACTGGTAAAGAATACTCTATCATGTCTGGTAGAGTACCATCATTTACTAGTTTACTTAGACTATTTTGATTAATGTGACATAATCGCAGATGCCATAGATAACTTTTATATATAGTAGATTCTTGATTCTTTTAGACTTAGATGAATTTTTTTCTGCAACTTTTGCAGTCTAATTAATTAGTTATAGATAATATAAATTATTCCTATTAATTCCAAAATAAATTAAAATTCCATTCATAGAAATGGTAATCTGATTACCAAAAGAAATAAAATATCCAGAAATAAAAGATAGAAATCAAATTTATGCAAAGTCCAGAAATAAAATAAACATTATCTAAAACTAATGGCTCCCACTGCTCGAGCTAAGACTAGTGTGTCATTTGCCATCCTCATCTGAAGTTAACCCTAAGTCAGCTTTCTCTTTGTCTATTACAAATATGGTTAGTGGCTCCAGAATCTACTATCCAGGTATTAATAGAATCACTCACTAAAAAGGCTTCTAACATTTTTGGAAAACCTGTTTATTCTTTATAGAATTGGCCTTGTAATTCCTTTTCCAATGTCCTTTAGCACTGTAGTGGAAACACTTTCCCTTGGTGCTATCCTTCTGAGCCTTCTTTTTCATGGGCTTCTTCTTTGGCCCAACTAATTTCTTGGAATTTTTCTTTTTATATCCTAGCCCATTTGCCTTCTTGGGCTCCACACACCACTTTTGCCTTTGGGTTCTTCTTCATTTCAAGAACCTCCTCCACAGCTTGCGGGTCATTCATCAACTCACTAAGGGTATAGTCCCTACTATGTAATTCATAGTCCAACTTGAATTAGGAGAACTGGGAGTTTAGACTGTGAATGATCATGGACAAATCAATCTAAGCCCCATGTAGCTTAGTCTCATTAAGGCAAAAGATTACCTTAAGCATGTAATCTCTCACTTGCTCCCTTGGTTTTTGCTTGTAGTCTTTGGAAGCATTGACAGCTCTCACCTTAGTAGACTGAGTCTTTGTACCAAACATCTCATATAGATGGTACATTATGTCAGCGACATGTTCCATGCCATCATGTTGCTGCTACAACACATTGGTCATTAAGGCCAGTATGTAGCACTTAGCCAGAGCATTGACATCATGCTAACTCTTATGGTACTCTATTTTGCTTGGTAGCTAGTTAGGAGTTAGATCAATGGTCTTTTCTCTTAAAAGTCCCATGTGATCTTGTCATAATTTAAAAAAAAAAATGTTAAGGTTTCTCTTCCACTCGACATAATTCTCACTGTTCAAGATGCCTTTGTTAAGGAGAATAGATAGGGGGTTCATGATTAAGGGATAATTTGTAATAAATACATTTAATATCATTAAGCTACTAGCTAGTGAATAGACTTTTAAGCATGATGCATGTATGCATAAGCATATTAATTCTTGTTTGATGGTTATTCACATTCCATAATAAGCAACTGACTATGGGGATGAATACTTATTACAAGGTAAATTGGGACCCTCCCACTCAACTTTGCTACCCAGTATCTTCATACTTAGCACAGTTAAGGAGCACCTTTATTTGGCCCATTAATCTAACAGAGCTACTATAGGCAGTATATTAATAGGTTAATGCTGAGTGTATTAACCAATCATTTCATCACACCTAGATGTACCATTAAGTATGCTTCTATGGGAAGTCACACTTAATGTTCTACCAATGTAGACTTATCACTTAGGAAATACATTCCAGTCATGGTAGTCATGGTCTGAGTATTGCTCGCCTGTAGGGAGTGACATAAACTCTATGACAATAGACTAATGGTGAGAGGTCATCAGTTCTAGGATTACTAGCGCCCTCTCTCACTCAATATTTTAATTAATTAATTAATTAATTAGTCTAAGTTGATTTATCAAGTTTTTTAACTTGCATCTCTTTAGAAAACTTAAATCACTTACAAATTTGGTTTCTTTTCTAAACTTTTTTGATAGGATTTGTATTAGTAACTTTTACTAATTATATAAGAATATTATTTATTTGATTCCTTATGCATTTCCTAATTATTTTCACATGAACTCTTAGTTTGAAAACAAACTTAGGTAATTTAATTGATTAATTAGTTATCTAACTAAATTCTTTAGTTGGAAATTAATTCCTTTAACTAATTTATCAATTATGGACCTGATTAATTTATAAATAATTTATTTAGTTTGAAAAATAAGTCATAATTAGCCAACTTGCTAATTATATCTTTCTTATGTTTCATCATTTTAAAACTATGTATACATGAGCATGTGAGGTTGATTGACACCTACTAGTCTACATAACATGTAATAGCATATAACATCACATATTATAAAATAAAATATAATACCAATACTACATTAATGTCCATTCAAGAAAATAAAAATAAAATCCTAAATCATTACACTTATTTTCTTCATTCCTTGTGATTACTCCAACTCTTGGACTTTTGGGATGCCTCCACCAACTTACCATGCCTTGAGCTTAGCCGAGAGTTCCTCACACCTTTCTTGGGCTTGTCGTGGCCTCCATGTTACAATTGGTGGCTTTTTTTCCATTTACAACATAATTTTATAACTTAAAAATTACCAAAAATAAACCAAGAAAGACACATGACCATATAGGGTCACCCTTCTTGTTACATCCAAAAAAAATAAGGAAATTCTTCTAAGGTATTAATATGGCCAGAAATTTAATTTAAACAAAAAACAACATATCAAAGACATCATACATACAATCATACATTATAAATGATTTTTAGGTGCCAACCATGCATCATACACACATATTGCGATGAACCATAGGCTCTGATGCCAACTATTGGATCTAGTTATTTGTCCTAAGTGCTTACAGTACAAGCATGAGTTTTAAACATTTTTAAACATTCAAGCTTGTAAACAGGCAAAAGCAAAACACATAGGCAAATAACTCATGGTTAGAATGAGAAGTAAAATAGATAAGAATTTTATATACCTCTTGAGGTCACTTTAATCTTGTAATATACTTTTCAACTAAGCATGTTAACCACCTATTCTTTGGGAGCCACCAATACATAGAACTTACTGTGAATAGGCTTAGTAATTGGAATAAACAAAATATGAAATAAAATAATTTATAACTTTCAAAGTAAATTAGAAAGCCTTCCCATTTGTTCCTCTTAGCATGACATGAAGAACTCTATAGCACCACACCAAAGAATTCACTTTTTCTCTTTCTCAAATATTCATTTGTACGGCCACAAGAGAGAGATGTTGCATATATATAATATGCTAACCCAAGATCATGTGAGAACATTTACGTGTAATTCAAAAACTCAATTCCTAATCATTAGGGATTACATGGCTACTAAAGGGGAATATTAGATAATCAAATTATCTAATGATTTATCAATCAATAATCATTTTATTAATTTTAATAATAATATATTTTATTTAACAATTAAATAAAACATGTGTGTGGCTTTCTAATTGGTCATGCTTGAATTAAGAATTCAAATAAATGAATTTTACTTAATTAAATCCCTTTCACTTAGTTAGTTTCCTAGTGAACATAGGTTACTTAAGAAATTGAAACTATTTTAATTTCCAACATTTGTTTACTTAGAAAATTAGAATAGTTATGAGGGAATATATTTGACCATGTCAAAAACCAATTCTCCTCCTTTGGCCGTACACCTCTCCATCATATAAGGAGGAGGCTGTTTCACAAGTTTGAACAATTAAAACTTTGCAACAATATTAAAATTAATTAATTAATTTTATCATAATAAAATGCTATAGCCAAAGTTCTTAATTAAATGAGAATTTTATTTTATTTTAATTAACTTCTTCAAATTAAATATTTAAGGAATTCAAATATTAATTTAAAGTAGTTAACCCAAAAATAATTACTAAGAAAAATGTTGTCTAAATTGAGACAACACATGTATTAATTAAGACAAACCTTTGTCTTAAAATTCTATTGTCTAATTAAAACAACACTTGTTTAAATTAGACAACCAATGTGAAAATTATTTTTGTCTCTTTGGTGACAAAAATGTTTCTTACATTTTTAAGCATGATTAGGACAACATTTGTCCTAAAATAACTCTTTGTATAAATTAAGACAATTCATGTCTTAATAAAAACATTAGCTGAAATGTTATCAATTAACTTTATCTTAAATCTATTCCAACTAAATGTGGATTGAATTCTCCAAAGTTAGGTGGAGAATCCATTTGGGCATAAGCATTTTAAACTCCAATATATTTGAGATAATTTTAGTCTCATTAAGATAATATAATTTTATTAATCATGAAGTTATTTCACCAAAAAATTGTGATTTTACTCTTGATAATTCATAAAATTACGAGAAGTCAATGTTGAACATTGATTTATCCAATTTGTAAACTTAGTATTTATGAACCCTTATAGCCATCAATTGACACAAGGTAAAATTATCGTTTTACCCATTATGTCAATTTTATCCCCTGATATTATATTTCATCCAATAAATGACCAAATAATCTTTTAGAACTTTTCTAAAATTATCTCAAAATGATGACAAGCTAATTTATCATTTCACTAGACCTAGATATGTCACTTGTCTTCTTGAAATCACTAAAAGTGATGTAATGTTATGAATTCCATTTCTTAGATTTATGTTCCCGGATATTCACTACCACTATGATCCCAACATATAGAGTCTTAACCAATGTCACAAAATGGTCGTGCCCATAGTATATCAAATATCACAATTGTCATGGGTACGAGTCCATAATCAGTCAAGATTGTGGTTCTGCCATTAGCGGATGCAATGTGTGTGAGTTTAAGTTCAAAGCAACAATATTAACTTGAGCTTGATATCTCACTTGATTCCATTTTATTTAATAGTATCATTACCTAAAGTCTACTACTTCAATGATTTAAGATTCATCATTCCCTTATAAAAAAATCTCATTCTTTCTCTGGAGGTAATCCAAACACTACAATCTTGATTGAACAGAGTGACTAGCTCTATTCATTAACTGTGAATTTTGTTTTAGATTCATTCAAATATACATATCTCTTTTTGCATAACCCTTATGCAAATATATCAAATGTATCTTGGTTTATTAGAATCTAAGAACCTTAATAGCTAGAAAATAAAGATTACATAAATAAACTCTTTATTTATTAATATTAAAATGTATTTACATCAAATTAAAGAATACAACTTATTTTTCAAGGTAACTTATTCCCAACAACTAATACCTAGAGAGTAGATTATAAAGCTTCTAACCATGTTTGAAATTCTTTGTAGGGGTTCTAGACAAAGAGAAAGTTGACTAAGGGTCAGTTCTATATGGAGATGGCAAATGGCGCACTAGTCTTAGCTCAAGCAATGGGAGCAATTACCTTGCATTTTCGAATAACAAGCCATTAGTTTTAAATCATGTTTATTTTATTCCTTGACTTGGCATAAATTTGATTTTTGTCTTTTGTTTAATAAATTTTAGTTATTTTATTTCTTTTGGTAAAGAGATTACCATTTCTATGAACGAATGGAACCCTACAAAGAATTACACACATGGTTATTAGCTCTCCCAATTGTGGCTGTACATATGATAGAATTTTGAGAAAAAAAGAGTGAACTAGCCGTTCACTTAAGAAAGAGAGAAGAAAATTTTGAGAGAAAATTTTCCCTTAATACCGAAAGTGTTGTGTGCTTAAGAAAAGAATTTTTGAGTGATTTCAAAGTGTTATTCAACATGCCACACTAAGAAGAACAAAAAGGGCAAGGTTTTCTGTTTACAATTTTGTGAAAGCTCTCTTTTCTATTTCATCTTTTGCTTGTTCCAAAATACTAAACATATTCACCGTAGGTTCCATGGATTGGTGCTTCCTAAAAAATAGGCAGTTAGTACACTTGGTTAGGAAGTGAATTACAACATCCAATAACTTCAAGAGGTATGTAAAAATTCTCCACTCCATCTTCTACCTGGCCGTGAAGTGTTTTTTTACATGTGTTCTGTTTCTGCTAGTTTTACAAGCTTAAGTGTTTTAAAAAATTTTTAAATTCATGCTTGTACTTTAAACACCTAGGATAAATAATAGATCCAATAGACTTCTAATGACTATCATTGCTTATGTTGGTATACGCATCTTAGAAGGCAAATATGATCAAGTATAGAGGGTTCCTCATAATTATCATGGTTTGTGCATACAACATTAATGTTGGCTTAAGCATCACATTCCTAGTCTAGTATAGCTAAGTCACATGAGCATGAATTATTTTATAAGTATCTACCTTCACATTATATTATATTAAAGAATTTTTCATAATTATTAGATTCTCGTATTATACAATTATCTTGTAAATGAATTATTTTCATATGATACTTGAAGCATGAGTTTCCAATAAAATTCCATTCATGTATATTTCAAGTATTTTGAATTGTGATATGATGCACTTAGTTTACATGAAATATTTTACAAGTGTTAAATTACTTTATATCATACATGAAAACTTGTTTTGGATGGATTATTTAGCCACTTCCATAAATAGCTTTGCTTTAATCTAAATATATAATATTTGTATCTGTATCTGATAAAAAGCTCTGATCTAATCTAGATATCTTTTACCTGATATCTGTATTGGTATATGATAAAGAGCTCTACTCTTATATGAACATATGATATATGTATCTATATATGATAAAGTGTTATGCTCTAATCTAAATATCTGATATCTGTATCTGACAAGAAGATCTACTCTGGATATCTGCTATCTGTATCTCACATAGAACTCTGCTCTAGGTATCTATTATCTGTTATCTGTATCCGACAGAGTTTCTCATGTGAAAAGGCATTGGATCCATCATTTTTGAATTGCATTTCTTTTCCGTAAACACCTTTTTACTTATATGAATTTGTTGTTTTCACTAAGAATCCAACTACATTTTTTTCTATTATATGAGGACTTCCAAGGTGATTAAATTAAATTGCAAGTTGCTATATGTATTTATAAGTATCTTACATGGCTTCATAGTTATAACTTACATGGATTCCATATCCTATATCATAGTATTTCAAAGGGCATGGATCTTCTACATATATGGGAATATAAACTATTAATCTCTTTAATTGTATAAATGTAAGCTCATGAATTATTACTTAAAGCCTGCATGTAAATGTAACTTGCCCATTCACTAAGTCTATGACTCACCCCTTATTAGTTTTTCTACCAGGTTACTTGAATGCTTCTTGGAAGACGAATGCAGCAAGACTTAACATCATGGATAATTGGGTTAAGATGCATGATGTGTCATTGTAATATTGTCATGTAATTGCATAATCTAATTGACTGGTATTGTAAATGTATATGTACATACGAAGGCTTGTAGGATGTTACCCATATGATAGTAATCCTACGCCGGTCACGTGCCCAAAATTGAGGCGTGACAAAACTTGACAGTCAGCTAGAAATTTATTGTTTTGTTCCTCGCTATTGTTATAGAAACCTTCACCAAGAAATTTTATGGTTTCAAGTTTACATGGCATAGAAATCTTGTTGTGTGTGTAATCTTATGAACCCATTTTTATTCTTTTTAGATGATCTAATTGCTGTTCAGTTTTCTTGGATTTTTTATACTTCATCCTTAGAGATTTCATTCTTGTTTCATACCCATACTGAGTCTGAGTTGATTCTATTTATAAGTTGTAGAAAAATTGTTTCTAACTGTTATAGGAGGTTTGTATTTTTATGAAAATGATTCTCAGTTAGTATTTTTCCAACCTTCAACGCTGTAGTTCCACTTTCTTCATCACCTAGAAACAAAAAGTATACTACCAATTAATTTTTGGTTTTAACTTTAGTTTTAGCCTGCCACTATTTGGGAGTGGTTCTGATTTCAAAAGTTGTTTTTGAAGTTTTGACTCTTCACATGCTTTTATGGATTTTGGTGTTCCTTCCTCAGAAAATTTTTCCCTACTTGATTCGTGCCTACTTTGAAAATAAGTCTAGTATAAATTCTTAGTATAGATTAGCTAATTTTATTGGTTCACCTTAGGCTTCATCATTCCTAGAGAACCTTGTTTTATTCTAGTTTTATTCCAGCCATGTTGTGGTGTTCAATCTGAATTTTTGAGGGTTTAAATATGATGTTTTTGCTTTCGAGTTGAGAAATCTCCAGTTCTAGAATTTTGTGAGGCTTGGCTTTTCCTTTTTTTCATTCTTGTTCCATCATCTACTGCTCCACTACGACTAATGGGGATCCTGGGTAGCCAGTGGTGGCTGGCTTGATTGAGCCATGTCAACCACTCATGTCTTAGAACTTATGCCATAAATTTATCCCTTCTTGTTCTTCCCACCGACAACCTCCATCCACATATGGGTGTTATCAATGGAAAAATAAGATTGGTGCAAACAACAATGTCATTTAGCTCATGTGTCTTGTGTAGCTTCTATTATTGTTATGTTGTGTCATTTTGTAGATATTGCATTGTGTAATCAGTTGTGTTGGTAATATGGTGTCCTATTCAACATCCAATGGGATCCTTGTTAGAAAAATCCTTTCTTCATTAGATGGGATATTTCCATGTTGTATTTAGGTTGGTTTTATACGTGTCGTAGTGTGTAGGTAGAGTCAGAGTGTGCTTTGTGTGAAGTTTCCAGACTACAAAGTGATTTTGTGTCTCCTGGTAGTTCGATAGGTGTGAGACCAACCTTTGGCTACTTTCAATTCCTGTAATCTTTATATTATCATCAATATACTCCGTTAGTTTGCATCAGCTTTGGTATCAAAGCAAGAAGATGCCATCAACATGTTCAATGAACTCCTAAGCTGCCGGGAGCTAATTAGAGGTTGAGCAATTGTCCCTGGAATCATAGATAGCCTAGTTAACAGTGGCAATGGAGCGCCTACTTAGTAAAGAGCTAAGGGTCAACTAACTCAGTGCTACCTTGGAGCTGGTTAACAGTAGGATTAACGCCATTGAAGGACATCTGTCACATCGATCATGTGAACCACTAGACCTAGATAGGGGAGACACCAAAATTGATAGGAGGTTCCTAAATCGTGAGCGACAAGTAGATGAAAATAGTATAGGCAAGAGTGAAACGTCTTATACCCAAGGTAGTAGGGGTAGAAAACAAGTCCTAGTAGATGAACCTGTAGACCTAGTAAAGGAAGACGCCAGAACTAAAATGAGGTTCCTGAATCATGAGAGACGAGTCGATGGAAATAGGATGGGTAGGAATGAAATGTCTTATATCTAGGGTAATGATGAAATGTCTAAACGTATGAAAGTAGAAGTGCCATATTTTCATGGAAAAATGGAACCTGAGTTGTTTAAGGGTTGGGTAACAACCTTGGAGGATTATTTTGACTAGTTTAGGGTCCTAAAAAATAATAAGCTATGTTATGTTAAAATGAAACTCAAAGGTAGTGCTAAAGCTTGATGGGAAAGTTTAGAAGAGCAACTGCGGTGTACTAGACAACCACCCATTTGTGGTTGGGAAGAGATGAAAAGTAGGATGAGGGACAAATATCTCCTGCTAGATTATGAACAGGTCATCTTTGAAGAGATACTTCATTTGAAACAAGGTATGATGATGGTGGATCAGTATACAGACCATTTCCATGAGGAAGATGGTGTCAGCTAGGCTATAAAGTGTGGAGGAAGCCTATCAATTGGTTTTACGGATTGAGAAACAACTAAATGTTCTAGCTGGGAAGGAGTCGCTCCTAATTGAGACTAGGACAAAGAATGGGTATAAATATCCCAACCCAAAGGGAGAGTACAACAAACCTTTCACTACGAACATAGGAGACAATCTCTAATGCTATATATGTAGGGATATAAGCACTTTCCTATGGTTTGCCCAGGGAGAAGAAATTGGCAGTTTTCTACAAGAAAGACTTTATGCCCATAAGGACCTTGGAAGAACATGAAGGAATGCAGAAAGAAAAGGACAATGTTGAGGAGGAATTCCTAACAGCCTTTAATCTTCTCACTTAACGGTGTCAGGTCTTAGGGAGGAGAGGAGAAATGGTGCAAACGATAATGTCGTTTAGCTCATATGTCCTATTTAGCTTCTGTTATTGTTATGTTGTGACATTTCGTAGCTATTAGGTTGTGTAATTAGTTGTGTTGGTAATATAGTGTCCTAGTCAGCGTCCAGTGGGATCCTTACTGAAAAAATCCTTTCTTCGTCAAATGGGATATTTTCACATTGGATTTAGGTTGGTTTTATATGTGTCGTTATGTGTAAGTAGAGTCAAAGTGTATTTTGTGAGAAGTTTACAGACTACAGAGTAATTATGTGTCTCCAGGTGGTTCGACTGGTGTGTGGCTCAGCTTCAACTACTTTCAGTTCCTGTAATCTTCATATTATCATCATTATACTCCACTGGTTTGCATCAAGGACTCTTAGGTCTAGGCTCTGTGCTCCTCATAAGATTTCTACATAAGTTAAATCATAATTATTGTGAAGTTAATGCAAACATAAATAAAGAGAAACCTATAATATTAAAGTTAAATGAAATTTAAATTAACTTATGTAAGTGTTCTCAGCCTGTGGATGCACTTAGCCCTTGGTGTCACTGTGCTATAGACGATGGAATACCTCAGCGGCGTCAAGAGCTCTCCCCAACTCCTTTGTCTACAAATAATGAATTCAAGTGTTAGAATAATAAAAATAAATAAATAAAATTAATTAAAGTTATAAGTTAATGAAAACTTATAATCCTCCTTGTATGTTCGGAGATGGTTAGGCATCTGCCTTGATGGCAAGCGACTCCTTGATCTATCAATCAGTTCCTCTTGTTCCGATCTGAGATATCCTTGAAATCTTTTCCTTCCTAAAATACCCCTCAACCGGTCCTTGATCTCGTTGCCCAACCAGGTGCCCTTCAACTTCCCTTTTCGGATGTCTCTAAACATTGCTTGCATGTTGCTAGCGCACTTGGTCACTTATAGCTTATGGACTA
>JASKGM010050511.1:0-20099 GCA_034509205.1 Ceratonia siliqua
ATTTTAGGTCAGAAAGTGTTAAAACGAATTGTTAACAAGGTAAAATGTAAACTTTACCCAATACAGCCTACTGATTATAAGAGCATTTCAGCATAATCCTAGAATCAAAATTTGAAACAGAGATAAAGATAACTCAGAATCAACTAGAGCTAATATCACCAAAAAAAACCTGCCAGACTAACCAAATTAACCCCACCAGCTAACCTTGACCTAGTTCGAGAAGCCAACAAAGACCATTCCCTATGTTAGACAAGCCTGCGTACCATGGCCGTATTCATACAAACATATTGATGCAGGTAAGGCATAAGAGATGAAATACCACTAAACAAAACAGCCACCAGGACTAAAATCCACTCACAGATCAAACATGGCATACAAGCACGAATGGAATTAAATTGAAAACAACAATTTCACCCTAGATCATATCTCATTCACAACCTAAATGATAGCAAATTCAAAACTTATGGTTTATCTTGTTTATTTAGAATCGAGAGGGATGTGTGGATAAATTAATGGCAAACCTTCCGGATCTAACAAATCTAAATTCAAACTTAAAAGTCACAATAAAAACCAGCACCCAAATTAATCTTCAAAAATTACAGACCACAAACCATGTTCGAATCAGTGAATTCATTAGACACAATGCAAAACAGGACAGCTCAGATTTGGAGCCAAGCAGTAAAATAAAAATAAAAACGAAGGATGAGAAGCCAACCCTTCACCAAAATCGCTTCTTCTAATCTCGTTCTTCTCTAAAAATTGCTGGATATCCTCTTTCAAATCGCCTCGGATCTCCCTCCGTCTTCTCGGTCTTCTCTTTTATTTTTGATTCCTCCCCTTCTAATTCCTTTCGAAGACCTCCTCGACTCTCTCTGAAGGTGTTCCTTTCCAAAAATTCAACCCCCCTTTATTCCTTCAATTAGTTGACCTTATAGACGCAGAAGGGACCAGATCCCTCAAAAGAAGGGATCCCGGCTGCAGAGCATCCTCTGGAGGAGTAAATTGTCGCACGTGAGGGCCACCAATCGTGGGCATGGTAGAAGGACTGCGAGACGTCCTGTTGCAGAGGTACGAAGGGCGTCTATTGCGGCGTGATGCAGAGACATTCAGAAGTGCAGAGGGAAGGGGCATGGGGTCCAGCCAAGCAAAAAGGGAAAAGTGGGAGCGTGATTTAGGAATTTTGGTTCCCGGGGGGAGGGGTAATGCGCGTGATGCAGAGGGAATACGCGCGAAGGAAGAGGGCTGAGTGAAAGGCTACACACACGGTGCAGGGAGGAGAAAACAATGGATCCGGGTCGGGTCTCCTGGTGGACTGGGTATGTTTAGTCTAGTTTGGGCCTGAAGGGAAGCATTGGGCTCTGTTTTTTTTTTTGGGTTGGACCAGAATCCTTGGGCTTTTTCTTTTTCTCTCTTCTTTCTTCTTTTTTTTGGTTGTGTTTTTTCTCTAGTTGATTATATTTTTTGTTTTTTTTATTTTATAATAATTTTTAATATTTTCAATTTTTTTTTGCCTGGATAAAATCTAGTGTTTACACATACCACCATGTCTTTATAGTCAATTGATCGATCTATAAAGTATCCAATTGGTATTCTAGAGAATGTGTTAGTCATAGTGGGAAAATTCATTCTAACTGTAGATTTTGTTATATTGGATATGGATGAAGATCGATAAGTTCCATTGATTTGGGTAGGCCATTCTTAGGAACTGGTGGGGCAGTAATTGTTACGAAAAAGGGAAGTTAACTTTCCAAGTAAATGATGAGGAAGATAAGTTTAGTTTGCCTATAGCCCATACATCTCCCTTTTATACTGACCATACTTGTAGCATTAATTTGATTAATGAGTCAACTAAATGGTTTTGTAGTGCTAACAATACCATTGACCCCATTGAGAGTTATCTCATAAGTGTGGAATCAAAGAGAAAGAACAAGCAGGAAGTTGAAAAAGAGGCTGTAAACACTGATAAACCACCTCATGAAGTCAAAGACAAGCTAGGAACTAAAAGCAAATTGAATAGTCTGAAAGCCAAGCACTCACATGAGCCATCAGTGCAGACAAGCCAAACACATCTTGATGTTGGAGATCCTGGATGAGAATGAGAATGACAAAGTCAATAATGACTTTAAACAATTGTTTCTTCAGAGGCAACCCAAGCGTCTCTTCCTCTTTTCTCTTGTCTTCGATTTTTAGTTTGTTGGTTATTTTTAAGTTTTGCTTTTCCCTCCAATTTTTTGTGCTTAATTGAGTACCCTATTTTTCCCCTTTGGTTGTGTTATGCAGGTATTGGAATAATTCAAGAAAAATGATACATGGTTCATTTTTTATTTGAACTATAATGCAGGGATGGGTATTTAAGAGATGCAAACACCATAGAGAAATAGGGTTCTTCCTTGAAGAAAACCTATAATCTTTGATAAACATCAGACTAAAAAATAATTACAATAGAAACTCCTAGCTATATATATATATATATATATATATATATATATATATATATATATATATATATATATATATATATATATCGGGCAATGGTCAAATACTGTTCTTAATAGGGAAAAGGGATCATGTACTGTGTATGTGATCACTTAACAACAAATAACAAGCATACGTCCTAATGGCAAAGATACACCTCAAAAGCCAAACATAATAAAAAAAACAAAACACATGAGAACACAAGTAATAAAGCAAGGATGCTCTTGCATCAAACTCCGCCTCTTAGAAGTAGCCAGGTAACTGGAACTTTTAGGCCAAAACTCGTAGAAGTCTATAAGTAGCCTTGTTTTCAATGTCTCTAATTGTAATATGGAAATACCACCAACATCTAGTTTCTAAAGGTGATTTTGCAACTGAATAAGGACCGTGTATCCGAGAACTGGGAGTGTGTGTGCCCTAACAACCAAAAACATGCCAGTCATAAAAATGCAATAGCTTCCAATAATAACTATAACACCCGAGCTTGCTTCAATAATAAGAATTTGCTTCTTGTTTCCTCTATAAGCAACCTCTTGAAGAACTCTCAAACTTTGATTAACCTCAGCACAAGCTGAAGTTGAAAATTTGATAAAGAAATCTTCTAGGAGAAGAAGATTAGGGACTTTAGATGGTGTCTTATTAGATAAACCAGAAGCGTTTGCCCAAAGAAACTGTGCAAGCATACCAAGAACCATAGAAAAACATAAGGGAGCTAGGAAATGGTGGTTAAGCCATTCAAAAAGTGCCCCCACCACCGTTGCACTATTTAAAATGCTAGCATGGAACTTGTTCCTCCATAAGAAAATATCAACAATCCAGTCTTCAGAACTAGAGTCACGTTCAAATGAGTCTTTAGACAATGAACTTATACCGAAAATTGGTAATCCACTACTGGCTTGGGCCAGTTGAGTCCACTTTGTACATCTCGCACCACATAAATTAGCATGATAGAGATAACCATGGTTGATAATAATAGCAACCAAACCTGATAAACTGATAATTAATTTCTTACGAGACTTATCCAGCACAAGAGAAAGATTCTAAGTTAGCATAGAGCATGAGTGATCTGAATTCATCACCGCTTGAAAAGCCTTGAAAACCTCCATCCACTCCTAGGTGACTTGAGGTTGTGCTTCATCAATCTTGTTAAATGCCATAATAAGATGACAACATGTCTTGTATAGAATACTATGAGCATAAAACATGTTATTTACACAAGCAATGGGATGTTCTAAATGAATTATATTAACTACATTATGTTGACCATTCCGCTAATGCCTTGTCCTTATAATGCTGAGGAAAACAAAAATCCATAAAGTAGTATTTTTATCATTGATCCTTAGAAGCTTTAATTTTGGTATATTAATTGTAAGGCTGTCCTATTCCTCCAGCAGCGAATCGACACTCTTAAGATTCATAGACCCTTCTAATATCTCACCACATTGAAAAAGGCAAGATTCATCTTGATTTAATAAATTATGAATCACTTCAAACTTTGGGAGTTGCACTTGAGGCTCCACAATCTCAGGATTCAGCTTGTAAATAATATCAACTTTGATTGGGGTGAGATGTTTTGCTGAGATACCCCTCCTAAAACTAGGTAACCCTGACCCAGTTAAAGAAACCTTCTCTTCTAAATTCTCAATCCCCTTCACATAAGTAGGTGAGTCACAAGCTCTCGAGTGTAAAGATTTCAGCCTAGACATATCTGAATACATAGTTAAAACAATATCTATCTCCTGAACCAACAACATTACCCCTTCTCTATATCCTTTCAACTTATGATAAGCAGGCTCATTGAATAGTCCAGCATTAAATCTTAAGTCTAGATAATAAGGAAGCAGACCATTTAGCATAATCCTCATGTTGGGTAATATGTATTTCCACATAACCCGAGGAATTCCAGACAACTTTTGGCTAGTTAGACTTAAAGGCTCCAAACTCGAATGGGTTTCATTCATCCCATGATAAGTAGGGTGATTAGCATTACTATCAAGTTCCTCACTTGCTTTTGATTTTAGAAAACTGATGTGATTGTTTGTAGTCCCATGTGGTACTCCACCAAAACCACTAGAATGACTATTAACTTTAACTCTTTCTGGTCCCATGTGCTGCTATTTAACTTGCTGATATCACCCTTCCTTAGGGAGCTAGTTGCCACTCAGAACGTGTTAACAAATACTCTTCCTTAGGGAGCTCATATCCCTCACCATCGTCCTCAAATAGAACACTTTCGTTTCTCCTATGTTCACCTTCGCCTTTCACCCAATCATTTAAAGCCAATAGAAGTATCAAGTCATCTGATGGATTAACTTCACTAGTAGGTTCACATCCCTCAAGTATGATTGAGTCACCTTGTGAGTACGACGCTGGTGACTCCCGATAGGCATCACCAGAAACTAGGACACCCACATCTCCATGATAATACGTATATACAAGTTCCTCTTTTACTTCCCCATGATACTCAACGTAAACCTCTTCGTCTTCCCCATATACTCAATGCAAACCTCTTCTTCTTTCTCCAGGTACTCATCATAAATTGGGTCTAGTAGTTCTTTATCTTCCTACCTGGTTTTCCCCCCAAAGTGTGTTTCAACTCCTTGGGTTACGTCTTGGTCTCCAGTGCTGCTTTCAAACACTTCCAAACTATTTGGTCACCCACCATGGGATGGGTCCTTACCGAAACTCCATGTGTGCTTCCACATGTCATTGTTGTTGTAGAGCTCGTATAGCTCGCGATAGGTTGTCAATCAACCTCTTCATCTCAGCCAACTCGATTTGCGTTTTCGTTCTTCCTTTACCACTGCAACGATCGGCCATTTGCTCTGATACCAATTAATGCAAGGATAGGTAGTTTAGGGCATGCAAACACCAGAGAAATACTTGGATAAAAGTGCAATAGAGAATAAACTAAGAAATAGGGTTCTTTCTTGAAGAAAACCTCTAATCTTTGATAAACATCAGACTAAAAACTAATTACAATAGAAAATCTCGGCTATATATATATATATATATAGGGCAAAGGTCAAATACTGTTCTTAACAGGAAAAAGGAATCATGTGCTGAGCATGTGATCACTTAATAGCAAATAAGAAGCATACGTCCTAATGCCAAAGATACACCACAAAAGGCAAACATAATAAAAAAAAAATAGAACACAAGTAATAAAGCAGGGATGTTCCTGCATCAAACTACCATAAATAAGGGAGTATTGTTCTATTTTTTTGCTCCATCACATTGAGAACAATGTGAAATTCGTTTGAAGGAGTAGATTGTTATTGAACGAAACTGCTGGATTGTGTGCTGTTTATATTGAAAATTTAGTGATTTGTTGAGATTTTTTTTTTTTCAAAATCATAGTTATTACCTTCAAATCATACTTGAATATAACATGATATGATGTGCTTGATTTGACATTTGTGTGAGATTAAATTAGGACTAATAGCGTACTTTTAGGATTTCCATTATTAAAGTCTTGAATTCTTTTGATTTAGGACAAATAATTTATTTTAAAGTACGATCAAGCATGTTTGGTTTCTTTAGGAGTGTTTAAGTACTTCGTTCCATGCAAAGTTGTGTGAATTGTTTGACTGTGCATAAATGATAATTCTAATACTATTCTTGTGATTATCTCCATTTTAGCAAATGAATAATCAATAAATAAATAAGTATGTACAAAAGTCAAACTACTCCAATGTTTGGAGTCGTTTAGTAACTAGGGGTCTTCATCGCCAATGTTTACATTTACATCAAACAGCAACTTGAATTATGAGCATGCAAAGCACTTTGAGTTTGTGACTTATTAAGTAACTGGGTGCATTCATAAAAATGTTTTCATTCACGTAAAAAGGCAAGTGACAACTTGGAGAAGAAGGAACAAAGAAAGAAAAAGAAAATAGAAGAAGAAAAATAGTGACTATAAGTGTGTTGCCTTGGTGTAAAAATGGTTAAGGAGTAATTACAGTTGATTGTGTTGGTTGAATGGTGAGCATGATTGAGTTTGGAATTAAGTCTAAATATATGACCTAAGACAAGTGCATATGCTTAGCCTTCTTTACTTGATAGTGTTGTGCACTAAATTGGGAATTTGATGCTTACATAATGGGTACCTTCTTTGTGTGATTAGTTGAGCCTAACTTAAGTCTTGTGCATTTGTTTTTCTGATTTTCTTTTGCTTGAGGACAAGATAATATTTATGTTTGGGGGTATTTAATGTGAAATAATTTATCACACATTTTCTTAGGTTTTATCATGCTAATTGAGGATATTTTGCTTGCTTTTAATGTTGTTATGCAGGATTTTAAGTATTTAGTGCAATTTCCTCTATTTCACCATTCTATACCTTTCATATTCTAATCTTTCCTATTTTTTTGCAATTAAAAGACCTGCTGGAACATGGAGGCAAAACACACTGTTTTACTAGCTGAGCTAAAACGCAATGTTTAGCACCCTAATCTAAAACGCATAGCTGCAAGGATGGACCCAACCCAAAATATAAAAGTTTTAGTGGGTAGCAAGTGAGCTAGGTTTAAGTTCTGAAGAGAGGGAAAACGTGGGCATTCTTGGTTACCTTCTAAAGTGAAAACATCAGCTGAACAATGAGAAGAGAAGAGCTTCGAATATGGTTTCAGAGGAGGATTGGAATGCAAATATGAAAAGAGGAGTCATCCACCATCTTCTACCATTGAGGAGTTTTCTCTATTTTATTCTAGAATGTATTCCTTAAATAATTTCCTTTTCGATTTATCTACCATGAGTAGCTAAATATTTATTCTAGGATTGGGATGTAGTCATTGAAGTTCTTGTTATGAATTAAATTTGGTTGTTTGAGGCATATTTTCTCTGTTACCATTTAATGAATCTGAGTTCAATGCTTACAAGTTACTGGCCATGATTCATTTGTCTAAGGCATTAAGTGATGGAATGAAAGTGAAGCTCAATGTTAGTTTAGGGATTTGTTGAACCTAGTTTGTGTATTCTAGAAATAAATGCGCACCTTTGTGACGTGTTAGATTCTAGGAAGCCTAATGAGTTTACATTGACATATGTGGTCATGAAAATAGACATAGATTTAATGTAGATAGAGGTATTATATCTTGAAAGAGGGTAATATATAAATCTAGGAGTCTAGTCATTGTAACTCAGAAAATATAAGCAACCATTACCAAATCCATAGCAGAACTAAATTGATGAAACCAATTCCTAGGATTTTCTGTCATTGATTTTTCTTTACCATTCTGTTTCATCAATATTAATCTTATTAATTGATTGCCTAGGTAATTTAGGAAATTACATAATTTTTGTACTTGGAAACTCTGTGGATACGATACTCATGCTTGCGCTATACTATTTTAAATTGACGCATACACTTGTGGTATGCTTTAAACGCATCAAAGATCATTGGAATTAAGTTATAGGATGTACTAGCTATAATATATTAACCTTACCCAAACCAAGCTAAGAGTCTTTCCTTGTTTCATAATTCAGATTTGGATTACCCCCACTTTTTGTATTCAATGCTCCTCTCACAATCTCATAAAATTTCATCTTAACTGTTTATTTCATATCAACCACTTATCTCACTAATTTCAACATCTTTTTATTTTAATGTAGAGAGTATTGGTAATACATTATAAGTGAGTGATAGTTTTGTAAAAGTATTTCCAACTAAATTGTATATCTAAACATATGCGATGATTCCTTTCAAACAAAAGCATCCCAAAATAGACACCCAATAGAAAATAAATGCAAAGAAACTTTGACATCCAAGGAAAAAGAATCTAAATAGCATCTTTGGAGTTCATGTGCTCCTACTATTAAGCATCCTCATATTTACATTTACCCACATAATTTTACTTTCAACATTCCAGTATGCATTAATTTGCGCTAATGAAAATAGAACATCAGAATGATTATTTTATGGCATCAGTGACGCTAGGAATTGAAATTGATGGCTTTATTGTTTGTCCTACAAGCTATAACTTAGTGGTTGGGATCAAACTCACAGTTAATCATGGTGAAATATCTGTATCATTCTCAAGTCAGTCCTTCTCTGTTCTCTTTGACATTTTTTTCAAACAAGTGGTATGCTAATCAAATTACACAGCCAAGAAAAATGGTATGATCTTAAATAAGAATACCACTAATCTAGGAAACCAAACCCATACAACAAGAGCTCAAGAACCCAAGATCAAAACCTAAATAAAATGGACTCAATCCAGAAAAAAAAATCAAAGCTCAAAACTTAGAAATGGAAACAAATTTAGGTGCGAATGTTTAGCTGTAGGGCGTATCTAAGCTCAAATGGTGTGGGTGCTATATGCTTCGTTAGTTTACTGTTGTGGCCGTGGGGTGCAATGAGAAGTAGGGGAAGGGAGACGGAGTCACACTATCACGGAGGTTTGAGTAGTCTTCGTTGAAGATTTCTTCAATGGTGCAAGGTTTCGCCATAGAGAAATGAGAGAATCATTGAATCGGGGATTAGGGGAATTGGGAATATGAGATTTGGGTGGAAAAGCCAAAGAAAGGTAGGGGATTTTGTAGGGGGTGAGAAGCCAAAAATGAGATGAAGCAAAAAAGTAGTGTCTGATACCAGCCTTTTCGGCGGACCTTTTCTCCCTTAAAAGAACATTTTTCCTTTTTAAAAAAAATGTAGTGATAGATCTAGGTTATCCAAAATCAATCTTGAGAAAATGAAGAAAAGATTCTAGCTAAAAAAGTTCAGAGCCAGATCCTAAAAATTGAAAGTGAGGGGAAATTTGGGGTGAATATTTGGATTTAAAATTGAGTTATTTATTAAAATTTTGGGTGAAATTAGTATATTTGAGTGTCTTTTTTTTTTTTGTCAACTTGACTAGACTTATTTGATTGTTGAAGTTTAGTTGTGAACCCCATTATAATCTTACTAATTTTTGTATATATTTTATATTTCATTTTTTAATATTTATAAAATTAAAAGCTTTAAATTCATTAATAAATTTTTGGGTTTCATTTTAATTATTTTTAAAATGACATCTAAATTCAAAACTCAACAAAAACAACATGAAAATTTAAAAATACTACGATTATTCATACAAGGAATTCTAAATAATAAAATTTTAAATTGCGAGCAATTCAAATTCTTTGTATTTGAAATTTCATATAATTTTAATTCCAAAATACAAACATATATTATATCAATGAAAATTTTGACAATCTGTTTTCACTGTGTTGTAGACATCCTGATTTTTGATGGCTTGCTTGATCTTCACTTTCCAAAAACTTCATATTTAATTTATATTTTTACTTCTATATTGCTTGCTAAATGGACTAAAAGGAGCTGCAATAATGTTAAATTTGTGCCTATATAATTTTAAACTCCACTACCTAAACGTATTTTATATCTCAATAACATCAAAGTCTTAAATTTATAAAATTCTCTAGACCGGTAGTGAAATTAGATACCCATGGTTAATTATGAATAAAGAAAAATATAGTATATTAATTCTTATTAATAAAAAAGAATGAAAATCGAAATTAAAGATATGAATTTTTTTTAGAATTGAACAGTGTGAGACATGAAGGAATAGGCTGACTTTGTCTGGTTAAAGTCTTAAATGAGGAAATAGTGCATAACACTCACCGCTCTACTCTCTCTCTTAATAAATCATTATTTAATAAGTAATTATTTATAAATTAAACGCTTTTACATCAAAGCTCACCACAAGAAAATTGACTTTAAGTGATAATTTTTCTGTGACAAACTTAAAAGTCATCATTAAAACAAAATTTTATGTGATGGCTTTTAAATGTCATCACTAAATGTAATTGTCAACAACTTTTAGTGACGACTTTTTAATTGCGTCACAAAATCTTAACTTTTCAATGACAACATTCATTTGTCATCATAAAAAGTATCAAAAAATCATCACTAAAAGTCAAAATTTATTTTATGAAATATATGAAGTAAAAAAAGTCAGGATTTAGTGAAGACAATTAGAATATCGTCTCTAAAACTCTTTTGTGACGACATCATATGTCGTCACTAGAAGTGAAGTGTTTTTTTTAGGTGCCAAAATAAGTTAAGATATAGTAAAACTCTTTTGTAATAACTTCTACGCATCACTAAAGCTAGAGTTTTTGTGACATCATATGTCGTCACTAAAGGTGAAAGTTTTTTTAAGTGCCCAAATGGTGCCAAAAAAAGTGAGGATTTAGTGACGACAATTAGAATGTTGTCACTAAAGCTAGAAGTGAAGTGTTTTTTTTAGGTGCCAAAATAAGTTAAGATTTAGTAAAACTCTTTTGTACTAACTTCTACGCATCACTAAAGCTAGAGTTTTTGTGACATCATATGTCGTCATTAAAGGTGAAAGTTTTTTTAAGTGCCCAAATAGTGCCAAAAAAAGTAAGGATTTAGTGACGACGATTAGAATGTTGTCACTAAAAACTTTTTGTGATAACTTTTACGTGTCACTACAAATAAAGTTATTGTGACAACATCATATGTCGTTACTAAAAGTCACAGTTTGCTTTTAGGTGTCGAAAAAGTTAGGATTCATCACTAAAAGTGGAAGAATTTTTAATTTACCAAAATGGTGCTATTTTGGCACATTTCCTTTTCCCTTTTCCCTTTTCCCTTTTCCCTCCCCCTTAATTTCCCCCTTTCCCTCACACTTTCCACACTTTCCATCTTCCCGCGTTCAATTCCCCCTTTCCCTCGCTCTTTGTGCCATTTCTAGGTTTTGGGTGAAGATTGCTTTCATTGTTCTTCTCTCCTCTTCTTCCTGATTCTTGAAATCAAGGTTCTCCAACCCACACAACAGTAGCGTCAATTCTTAGGTATCTTTTGGTCTCTGTTTATTGTGCTTTCCAGCTTGCTGTGTTATGCTTTGTGTGCTGTCTTCCACTTTGCTTTCATGTGTTTCCCATTGCCTGGTATGTTTTATTTGAAATTTCTTTTACTGTAGTGTCCTGCATTTTGTACCATCTGCTGGTTGCAATTTTGTGCTTCCTTGAAAATATCTAGGAAACATAGTTGCTGATTCTGATGGTAATACAATCTTCACATTTCTTTTTTTTCGTTATACTTAGATATGCTTTATGAATCCGTTACATATAATTTTATAATTTTATAATGCAGGGGTTGTAAAGGCCACAATCGTGGATAATCTGGTACTCTTTGTATTCTAATTTTAAATGTGTTGCGACCCTTGTTCTAATGTGTGTGGGCATGAATTCCAAATCATTTTTAGGAACTATAATTCCGACTTGGTAATAGCTAATCATGTTCTCTAGCTTGAAATGTACAGATACCACTCATTGGCCCTAATTCAATAGTTGGAAGAGCCTTAGTGGTTCATGAGCTCTAGGATGAACTTGGAAAAGGTTAATAATATCTTTTAAAACACTTATTTATACCCTCTTTACAATTCTGTGCTGCAGCAGAAATTATAGTTACAAGCTCCAGCACTTTTTTCTTAACCTAGTAGATAGCATACGAATGCACAATGGACATTTAGCAAAGGGAAGGAAGGACATGAAAATGAAATTGGCTTGCCTTCTTCAAGCTAACATTTTATGCCTCACATCAATTTCAATTATAGTATAAATTAATGTAAGGTATTGTTTTAGAAAATTGAAAGGATGAGTAAGGTTATTTGTGCTCATATTCTGGACATATATTCTCTTTATGAAGTGTTATGCATTAATCATAACCGAAGCATTTTTACTTTCATCTCTTCATTTGATATTTTGATTATATTTTTATAGGTGGGCATGAACTTAGCTTGAGCACCGGAAATGCAGGAGGAAGATGGGCATGTGGTATGAAGAAAAATAAGAATTCAAACAGTTATATACTTTTATGATATCCTTTTCAAATTCATCAATTTATCCATTCAGATATGAGTATATATTGTTTGCTTCAATGTTCTAACTTTTAGGCTGAATAATTATCCATAATTTTCTAATGATATTTCATGAGAAAAAAACTATAATGATTTCCTCGCACATCGAATTCAAAGGTAATGTACAGTTTAATAGGATTGGGCAGTCTATGCATATAAATTTGCTGAATTAGCTGACTCATGGATATAAATAATAGATGAGTAATATCTACAGAAAGTTGACTGGATATTTAATTTGAGCTACGCTAAGATGCTTGCTCTAGATATTAGAAGAGAATTTCAGGTTCAGTTCTCTATCTATTTTCTGTATTTAAAAAGAGAATTATAAACTTGAATGCTCATTCCTCTTTGACAGAGTAGTGTGAGTACACTATACTAATTATTAATTGATATAAGCTATCAACTAAACTTGCATTTAGTCTTTATACATAAGATTTGATGTGATAAAGCTTCACATTATCGATTGATTATCTTTTTCTTATCTTCAAAAGCCACTTCAAGTTTACATGTCTACATAGTGTTTATACTTCTATATCTCTGTATCATAACCTCTGTGTTTCTCCTTTATGATAACGTTTCTATTGTGCTTCTTTGCAGGTGTGGTTGGTTTGACTCCCGTCTAATTGAAAATAAAGTTTTTGGAGCAGTGTTGCTATTGTATCTGCTGTTTACTTTCTTCAGTTGCCCATATAAACTATGGGGCATGATGTTCTTCTAAAGCTAAGTGTGAAATTAACAAATGTGTTGGTCCATTACCAGTTACCAGACTTTCATCATTCTTTGGTGTTTCCTCCTAAATAAAAAAAATGATTTGTGTTGTACCTACATGCCTGTATTCATCCAAAATTAGTTTTTGATATGTTCTCTGTATAATAACTAGTTATTGTACCTGCATGCCTATATATAAAAAGAGAAATGCCTATATACAAGTATGAATATTATTCTAGCAATACTGTCAAAGAAATACTTTTGTTAGTCCATTAGGTAAAAGGTATTAGAATATTATATGCCCAACGTGTTCTTCAACATACAGAACAAAAAGAAAAGACAACATTTAGATACAAGACATGTCAATATACTGAGACATAAATATCTTTATCTCTTTAAGATATTTCATGATATTTACATAAATTTGAATGTAACGCATCACAAATATTCTTCAACCTGGGGTCACACATATACACAGCTAAAGAAATCTACGTGTATGCCTCTAAAGATACAACAAAACATTTACTATAACTGTTTATAAGTATTCATGTCCTGTTTGTTCGAAATCCATCTATGACATGTCAAGTCTGTGGAAGAAGCTTGACCGAGTGGTATGTATTAAATAGTTTATAATATTTAGGGAGGAATATAGTTCATCAACTCTATTGGAAAAGTGAAGTCCCACATTGAAATGTTAAAGGGTGTTTAAGTGGTTATATTAAGGACTATCTTAGGTTTTGTGTGTTAAATAGTTTGTAATATTTAATGAGACATGATACACTTTCACATTTGACTTATTCCTTCAACTTATTTAATTTTTTTTTTTATATTTTCAAAATCACATTAGCTTGTAGTGATGGATTTGGACTTCGTAGACTGACATTCTTGTTTTAAACTTTGGTACAGATTGCCTTAACACCAATACTTGAAACTTACAAAGATAAGATAGCGATTTCATAAATTTTGATTCATGAGTTAAATTACAATGATATCATTAACAACTTTGTTTGAAAATGCAGAAAAAGTAGGTAAGCACTTACAAAACTAACAACCTCGGGTATTGAAACCACAATTAACAACTTTGTTTTGAAAATGCAGAAAAAGTAGGTAAACACCTAAGCACAATTAGTATTTGCTGACTTTCATAATTGTACTAGTAATTTATTGATGTGTAAATTCATAAATTGAAATTTCCATTATGTGACTATTCTACATGCAAATGAAGTATAATACTTTATTGGGCCTATTGACAAAGTATATACAATAATTCCATTCACTTTCACCCTTTCCAAATGAAGTATTATAGTTTGTTTCTCAATATAGCTTGTTGGACAATGTCAATGATTTATTGTACTAGACCTACGAATTTAATATGGGAAAAACTCATTGTAATTTAGAGTTGTTAACACTATGATATATGCGTTTTTCATGGAAGTCGACTTGGATAATTTGCCTTCACCTATCATCCTTATGGAGTTTAATGTTAGTTTAGGTCTCTAATTCAATGGTATTTAAAACATACATCCTTTGGTAGCTATGGTAAGAGTAAGGGTTCCAATCTTGCTACCTTTTAGTCTTATTGTTAACTTTAATAATTGTGCTACTAATTTACCGCCGTGTAAATTCATAAATTGAAATTTCCATTATGTGACTTTTCTACATGCAAATGAAGTATAGGACTTTATTGGGCCTCTTACAAAGTATATACAATAATTCCCTTCACTTTCACCCTTTTCGAATGAAGTATTATAGTTTGTTTCTCAATGTAGCTTGTTGGATAATGTGACTAGCTTTCGATTATGATACAAGTGAATGATACTAGAAATTTGAAACATTAGTCAATAGCTAAAGGCAAATCAGCATTGCTGTAGAATCTACACATAAAACCAGACAGTTAAACACAAATCATATATACATGTAGAGTAAAAGATGTTTATACCAGCTCTAGTTGGAAATACAAAGAGGTATCAATTCACCTTGTCCATAAGCTCTAGTAAGTAAAAGACCTATTAATTTATACACTACTTTCATGACATAGCGCATTGCAAGTAACAAGACTTTGAAAAAGGACTTGTGTACCATTATTCTTTCAAATTTAACAATTTCCTCTGCAGTATTAGGCTTTGGTAGTATTTATCATGCACTTCTAGGACCGGAGACTCTTGAAGAATATTTTCCATTCTTTGGTTATGTATGGAAAAATAGAAATAAAATGACTACAATTTTGGGTATTCACTTAATCTTGTAAGGTATAGGTGCTTTTCTTCTAGTATTCAAGGCTCTTTATTTTGGGGGTGTATATTATACCTGGGCTCCATGGGGGATGTAAGAAAAATTACGAACTTAACCCTTAGTCCAAGTATTATATTCTGTTATTTACTAAAATAAACTTTTGGAGGAGAAGGGTGGATTGTTAGTGTAGACAATTTGGAAGATATAATTGGAGGACATGTATGGTTGGGTTCCATTTGTATACTTAGTGGAATCTGGCATATCTTAACCAAACCTTTTGCATGGGCTCGCCGTGCACTTGTATGGTCTGGAGAAGCTTACCTGTCTTATAGTTTAGGTGCTTTATCTGTTTTTGGTTTTATTGCTTGTTACTTCATCTGGTTTAATAATACCGCTTATCCTAGTGAGTTTTACGGGCCCACTAGACCAGAAGCTTCTCAAGCTCAAGCATTTACTTTTCTAGTTAGAGACCAACATCTTGGGCTAACGTAGGATCTGCTCAAGGACCTACTAGTTTTGGGAAATATCTAATGCATTCCCCGACCAGAGAAGTTATTTTTGAGGGAGAAACTGTGTTTTTGGGATCTACGTGCTCCCTGGTTAAAACCTCTAAGGGGTCCCAGTGGTTTGGACTTGAGTAGACTGAGAAAAGACATACAGTAAGAACTTTGTTTTGTAACTTCATTCAATTCAAAAAATAAAACTTTCTTTTTCTTTGAATTAATATGGAATAAAATAAAAATATATCTATTTTGATCCTTTCTTTTATTTATTAATTTGGATTGTATCTAATCCATTTTTTTATTTTAGAACAAAAGAAGTGTGACCCTATAGTGTCCTTTACTTTACCTTTTTTTACTTTCATTTTAACTCATTGGATTTAGTAGTGGGTTCCATTCTCATAATATCTCCAATGAGAAAAAAAAGGGTATCAAATCGATTGAATCTAAGGTTCTACATTTTTTTTTGTCTTACCATATTTTAATATAAAATAAAGCTCTATCCTTGTAATTAAGAGTCTTATACAAGAACAATAATGTGCGGAATATTGATAAAAATTTGATTAGTTGTTATTTTGCTGCCATTAAATACTATCTATTACTCCTATTATTGTTACTTGTTATCGGACGACTAACCAATTCTTTAGAATGAAAAAGAGGGGATTCCAACAAAAAAATCTTCTACAACCACAAAAGGTATATATCTAGATTTCGCAT
This sequence comes from Ceratonia siliqua, assembly GCA_034509205.1. Classification (NCBI taxonomy): domain Eukaryota; kingdom Viridiplantae; phylum Streptophyta; class Magnoliopsida; order Fabales; family Fabaceae; genus Ceratonia; species Ceratonia siliqua. Next base: position 16,520 of record JASKGM010050511.1, read on the forward strand.
CTAATTGAATTGTAGAAATATGATAATCTCCTCCATGAATTATTAGAAACCAATTTGTGGAATTCACATTTTATTTGATCCTTAGTTTCTAGTTGGAAGCTAATAATGTAGAAAACTCTCATGTTATACTATAAAAATTTGAGGAATTTTCTATTGAGTACATCGCGACAAGCAACAAGAAAAGAAGAATAATATTATCTAGTACTTGATCTCGCTACTAATTGGGAAATTGCGTTGCTGTGTTAGAAGAAGGATAGCTATACTGATTCGGTATATTCTAAAGACACCCTTGGTACAATATTGACAATCTAACAAAGATTGCATTTCAGTAAAATTCTACTTATTGATCTCATCTTTTATGGAATCAATCCTCCTTTAATTGTAAAAGAATATGTGGAGCTCGACATGTCTGGAAGCACAGGAGAACGTTCTTTTGCTGATATTATTGCCAGTATTCGATACTAGGTTATTCATAGCCTTACTATACCCTCCCTATTCATTGCGGGTTGGTTATTTGTCAGCAGGGGTTTAGCTTATGATGTATTTGGAAAACCTCACCCAAACGAGTATTTTACAAAGAGTCGACAAGGAATTCCATTAATAATTGGCCATTTTGATCCTTTGGAACAACTTGATGAATTTAGTAGATCTTTTTAGGAGGCCCCAATGACCATAGATAAAACCTATCCAATTTTTACAGTATGATGGTTGGTTGTTCACGGACTAGCGGTACCCACCGTTTCTTTTTTGGGGTCAATATCAGCAATGCAGTTCATCCAACGATAAACCTAATCTGAATTATAGAGCTATGACACAATCAAACCCAAACGAACAAAATGTTGAATTGAATCATACCAATCTCTATTGGGAGTTATTACTCATTTTTGTACTTTCTGTTTCATTTTCCAATTATTTCTTCGGTTAATAGAAGAAAAGGGAATAGTAGACATGAATTAGGAATTCTATATCATTTCATAATTATCTATGACTATTTATGTCTCTAGCATGACTACTTGATGAAATGTGGAGGAAAGTGCGATAAATAGCTGATAATACCGAAAGGATTCCTCTTTGAATAATAGGCACTATGATTGGTATTCATGTGATCAGTTTAATTGGTATTTTCTTTTATGGTTCATATTCCATATTGGGTTCATCCTGTAGTAATTAGATGAACTGAGTTTTTGAAATGAAAGCGCAAGAACTCAACAGGACCCCCTCTTTCTTTGACGAGGGGGGGTCCCATTGAGTTCTTAATAATTATAATATTTTTTATACGAATAAATGAAAAAATGGATAACTTTTTTCGATGTTTCAAAAAACTCCATTTCATTTTTTTCTAACGATATTTTTTAAAAATGAACTTCAATAATTGATTCAAAACATTTCTTCCTCGATAATATCTATCGATACTTTCAAAGTTAAAATAAACAAAACGAAAGTGAATGAAAGAAGGAATCCCTAGATTTCCTTTTTCTAGGTGTCACAATATAAATATTACAATATGATTAATTATATTGTAATATATTAATTATATTATGCATTTTTCTATCGATCAGATATCATGCGAACCAAGGTATTAAATTTTGTTTCGAAATACTGTTTCGTGACTTAAGAAACGGAAACATTTCGAAATGTTTCGAAAATTTCGTGGAAACGAAAGAATTTTTAAGAAACGTTTCGAATAAGTTTAAATAATAATTTCTTTTCAATTTTAAATGATTATAACATAATAATAATGGTATAAATATATAATTAAATAACATAGTGTTGAATAATTACAATCTCATTCAAATAACATTAATATAATTAATGTTCATAAATTTTGGCAACATGTGATATATATAAAACTTAATGCAAATTACATATTATACTAAAAGTCTCAAACTACACAATACATAATCAACAATGATCATTTGAAAGTTTGAATTAATTAACAGTAGAATGTCTATGAGGTAAATATTCAGAATATGGATATAATCTAAGAGGAAATTGATAATATCTCTCCACATGGTAACAATAATCAATCGAACTTATATGGAAACAGTAAAAATTATCATTATCTCTCTTAAATTTTTCAAAATCTTCGATGTTATATGTTAGAGGACGCCAATTGGCCTGTGAGGATGATGAGACATATCCAAATCTTACGCCATAATTATGTACAAAGGATGATGAATCATGCCCAGAATGCTGACCAAATGCTGAAGATGATGAATAATAATCAAATCCATGAGACTCATATCCTCCTGTGTAAAGTGAAGAAAAATCAGAAGCCAATTGTTCAACATCTTGCATTTCAACATCATCATCACCTAATCTATTATAATCAGAAGGCCTCTAGCCATGATCTTGATCTTCAGTGCAATATTGAAATCCTTGTTCTGATGTGAAAATCATATGGCTTCTTTCACCACTCCTATCAGTAGTGGTGACATTTCCACCACTTACTCCACCTCTACCACTGTCACCTGTATTTGTATCAGTATCAATATCATCATCTGATTCCTCATCAACATCAGCAGTAAATGAAAACCCACGATGTGTTGATCCTCTCATCATATTTTCAAACTCTTCATAAGTATTTATTCTATCTGGTTGATTAGTTTGTGAATCTGACCATCGATTAGCAAATATAGCCAAATAACTATTTGGTCTAACATTTCCTGTGTCTTCATCTAATTCATCTAATAGAGCATCACTAGGATCATCCAACCATTCTGAAAGACCATCATCATCTTCAAAAATTGTGGTTAAATCTATTGCTCTGAACTCCCCATCTTTTGAATTATGCTCCTTCATAATATGCTTCAATTTCAATCTCATATTATATTGTGCAAAAACAAGCTTCTCTAGTTTATCATAATTCAAATGATTGCGCACTTTTATGTGAATAAGTGCAAATGTGTTCCAATTTCTTTCACACCCACTAGATGAAGCTGTTTGTGACAATATTCTCATGGCAATTTTTCTCAAATTTAGAGCATCAGTACCATGCATAAACCACCATTCAGCTGCAAAATAAAATTGTTTTTTGTTTGTTGGTAATATATTGAAATTCTTCTATATAGACATAGTATTTTTTTTTTGATATAATAAGTCAAACCTAGATCTATTTTATCTCTTCCTCTGATAGCTAATTTATTGGAAAATCTATACATACCATCTCGAAATATTTTTACCTACATGAGAAATATAATTCCAGCGATTATTATAGTTCGTATCAGTTATGATGAATGAAAAAAATAAATAAAAATATGATAAATACCTTACTTAGTGCATCAGAAGCTTTAGTTGAGTTAGGGTCTAATCTAGAAATTACATTCTTAAGTGCTCTCAACAAATCTTCTTGAGATCCAAAACTTTCCGAGTATTGATACGTGGATTCAAGTAATATGCTTTTTTTTTTCATGTATGAATAAAGAAGAAAATGTCAATTAGTATAGTTAAAGATGAAATAAATAAGAATATATTACCAAAATAACATAAATATATATATAGTTAAATATTTCATACCTGCCATATGAATGTCACTTATTATTTGTTTATGCCAACGGTAGTCAATGACATCAAGATACTT
>JASKGM010050522.1:3642-20099 GCA_034509205.1 Ceratonia siliqua
GGATGTCTTAATCTTGATTTCACATCATTTTACTTTATTCCCTTGCCAATGGAACGTTGAATAACAATGTTATTCAATTTTTGAAAAATTATTTTAAGATGTTTTCAAATGAATTCTTAAAATATAGTGTCGTGATTAAATTTTTTTTTTATATTTGTAGAAGTATGACATTGTTATATTTAAAAAGATATGGATATAATGTGGAAAACTCACTTCTTTTAATTAGCGTATTAAACATAAAAATTTTAAATATTATAATATCTTATATTTTAATATCTTATATTATGATATATGAGATATTAAGGTATCAAAGTTTTGAGTGTTATATAAGATTTTACTTTTATTTTTAGTGTTATTATATAAAATATTGTTTTAAACTTTTTTGAGGTTCCAAAATGAAAAGTAAATCTTATGACACATTATTATGAAATGAGCAACACTATAGTGTAGCCCATTTTGGGACTGCATCATAACTTTCGGTATTAAAGTTGTATTTTTTTTTATTTTTTATTTTTATTTTTTTCTTTTTAACATTAATTAATTATTGTTTAGGTCATATAATTTTTTGAGAATTTTTTAAAATATTTTAAAAAAAATTTTAGAATTTTTTCTATTTTTATTGTACTATTTACAATAAAATTTTTGATACTATTCATTTATAAGTATAAAAAATTTTAAAAAATTTATAAAAAAATATATAACATAAATAATAATTCATTAATATTAAAAAGTAAAAAAATAAAAAATAAAGTAAAAAAAATAAAAAATAAAAAAGCTAAGCTACCGCTACACAGTGTGACGGTAGCTTAAAATCACCCTTATGAAATATAGTACTTATAAAGGAATTTAGATCCGAATTCAATCATGTTGACACTAATATGACTTATCTTTTTTATTCTATCGTAATTATCTATTCACTTTAAAAAACTCCGATAAAGTGAGGGAGTAGGAAAGAGAAAAACGAGTACCCCCATCGTCCTAATGGGACAAAAAGTTTTAAATGGTCTTGATGGGATAAAAATGACAAATTATATTGTTGTGAACATGACTAGATCTCTTTTTATAAAGTTCTCTTAAATTTGGATGAATTTAAATGTATATTAATATTGATATTAAGATCATACTAAATTTGTGTATAGGAGGGAGTGTTCCCCATATTTTATTCCATATTTTGCTAATTTAAATTTTTAAGTGAAACATTTTTAAAATTTTAAATTGATTAAGCAGTGAAAAACGGAAATATTTTATTCACTGCATTAAATTGAGGAAGAAGTTTCCATATGCAGGATTTGTTACATCTCCAATAAAATTTAAAGGTTTACAAACATAAGTATATAAAATTATAAAGAAAATAAATTATTTACAAAAAAAGATAAAAATTTATTATTATTTAGTTGTTGTTATTCTATCCTTTTCAGTTTTATTTTTTATTTTTTAAAATTTAATTGATATAGCTATACTGGTAAGGATTACTACATTTGATATTTAAAATTAATTATTTTGTTCCTTCATGATTTATATTTCTTTCTTCTTTTTAAAAACTTTCCCTTTAATTAAGTTCTATATTTAAAATTTTATTTTTTAAAAAGACATGAAAGGAGATTTTATAATTTAATTTCACAAGGCAATAGTTTAGGATTTATAATGCATTAATATTCTACTTAATTATGTTATTATTAATTATTGCATAAATTTAAATATATAAGTCAATGATTAATATAATTTTTAATTATATAATATGGAAATGATTCATATATATAATTGTCAATTATATAATACATTAATATTCTACCTAGGTATATCATATTAGTTTTTTATTAATTATTTAATTTCTTAAAAGATATTATATTTGATTGTTTTAATCTTATCCTCTACCTTGTTTTTAAAACAATTTTTATCTCTTAAAGTATATAATTTTAAGATTCAACCTAGGATCAAAAAGACTTATTATTAGGACTAAATTTACTTTTTTGTCTATGAATTTACAAGTCAATTTAGTTTTAATTCTTTAAATTTTTATTAAGGTGTTTGTTAACTTATATTCAGATGTATGAGTATATTTGAATTTTTATTATTATTATTTTTGTATTTCTTAAGTTTTTTATTTGTTCATAATTTTTATTTTAAGAAAATAAAAAAATAATTAAAACACAATAATTCAAAAACTCAAAAGAAATTCATAAAAAGAGTGAAAATTTCATAAAAATACAAACAAACTTTAAAAATACAAATGAAAATAATTAAAAAATATATATATATAAATAATAAATAAATAAATCCATATAGAACTTAAAAAATATCTTTTATTAGTGCTCCAATTAATCTCTAATATTTAAAACTCAGTGCATGTTAATGCTTCTTTTCTTTTTACATTTTAGCACTAAAGTTGACATAATGACTAACGTGCAACGAGTTTCGAATATTTAAGAATTAACTCGTTTACTAATAAAAGTATAGGAATTTAAGCTACGTCTATTTGAAAATTGAGAGATCAAAAAGAAAATTTAGTCTTATAAGATAGGAACCAATGAACTTGTAACCCAATAATGTTAAATTATTTCTAAAATGGGACCTGTAAGTTTAATTCCAGTTGTCACAACTAAATTAATCAAAAAAAGTCCATAGAAAAATACATGCACTAAAAATATTTAGCACTTTTGACTTTCATTTCAATTCATTCACGTTTGCCTTTTCTTCCTCTATGTAATTTTTTTGGTTATTTCTTATTATTTAGGGTTTATTTGAAACGATTTTAAAAAAAAAATTAATGAAAATAAAAAAATTTATTTAAGTAAGTATTTTCATTAATTATTTTTTAAAAACTGTTTCTAAAAAAAATGATTAAAAAAATAGAGAATAATTTTATTGTGTTTTGGCTTATTTTTATCCTCTACTTTTTAAAAAATATAAAAAATAACTGATGAAAAATATGTTTACTCAAATAAATTTTTTATTTTATTTTTATAAAATTACTTTCCATAAATATTCTAAAAAATTATTTTATAAAACAATAAAATGAAAATTATATTTTTAAGAGAATCAACTGGCTCTCGAGTGGCTAACTACAATTCATTCACTGATCGTTTAACATTCGGACTTAGTTTTAGCCAAGCTTCATCACCTTTACCTTTTTTCCTTTATATAAATTCTTTTGGATTATTTCTGATTATTTAATCTCCTAATGTTAATAATGTATTATTCCCCCCTGATTTTGCTGCTTTAAGCATCCAATTAAATAAAAGTCCAAAGATGTAACGTGCATGATTAAATTAAGCTTTTCCAATGACTTAGTCATTCATTCTAAAATAATAATAATAATAATTCTTTCCAGTAAAAAAAGATAAATTGCGCTTCTTGGAAATTCACAAGCTTAATCTATACTATGATATAGGACTTTAGGGGAATTAATTTTTTCAAACTCTTTTATATATAATTTTAATTTTTTTTAAAAAGTAACAGATAATTATTTAGGGTTAAGCAACTCTCCATTATCTCTTTTTATTAATTTTAAACAATATATATTATATTATATATATATAGGATATGAATAATTATATATTAATTTATTTTTTATATACAAATAAGGCAAAAAAGTTTTTTTTATTAAATGATAATTAATAGTTTTTATTTAAAAATAACTTATTTAAGGGTATTATTATGCTACAGTCTCATTTTGGGATGGTAGCATAGTTATTTTATCTTTTATCTCTTATTTTTTTATTTTTTACTTTATAGTATTATTTAATTATTTTTTATGTCATATATTTTTTTAAAAAATTTAGATTTTTTTGAAATCTTTTATTTATGAAAAAGTAAATTTAGAAAAATATTGAATAAACAGTATAAATATATTGTAATAAAAAAAATTTGCCAATTATATTTGGGTCTATAGCATCATTTCTTCTCATTTAAAATACCATAAGGTTTATCAATGAACTTTAGTTTAGTAGTAACAAAGTTATAAGTTAATATAAATTTTGGTCTCTATACTTTCAGTCAATTTTTAATTTGGTCTCTGTAGTTGAATTTCAGTCAATTGAGTTCTTATAATTTTCATTACTGTCAATTTGATCAATGCTGTTAAATTATCAATTAACACGGTTAAATTATTGTTTAATGCAGCAACTAAAATATTTGCATAGCGAACTCTTCCTCACAAAAGTACATTTCCATCATCTTTAACTTGTCAACTCCAAATTTTGAGGTATACATTTTAGCAAAGTTGGTCAAAGTGAAAGATGATGGAAATGCACTTTTGTGAGGAGAAGTTAGGCCACCACATAATTTAACATAGTATCAGAACTGGTGACCCGAGACTGGGATTAGGACCTACACCAGGCACAGAAAAGTGGTATACTAGGTTTACTCCTTCTAGTCGTGAGAGGAAATGTTGGAAGTCTTCCACATTGTTTGGGTAAGGTCATTAAGTGTTATATATAAGTGGGAGGCATCCCTTCCCTCACAATGCGCTTTTGTGAGGAAGAGTTAGGTCACACGAAAATTTAATATGATCTCTTATATGACAAAATTTTCACGTCAACATCCAAGTCACCAGCACCAAGTGAAAAATGATATCGTCCACCCTTATCCCCAAATCTCATTATTTTTATTCCTATTGACGAAATGCTACCTTGCTCTGCTGCCATTGTCGAAACTTCTGGTTGCTGATTATCTGCTTATGAACTCAGTGAGTTATCTAGAAATGAAAAATCAAGCTTCGCCCTGGGACCACTGGAGGCTCAACAAGTAATTGTAAATAATTGAGTTCTATAGAAGTATAAAGAAGATTAGAAAAATCAAAAAGTTATAATGCCACTTAAAATAGTCTTTATTCTTCAAATGTCTTAGCTGATGATGCCATATATTAAACTTGGTAGCAGGAATTCATGGCCAAAAAGTATTCTTCAAATAGTCTTTATGTATTTTGGATATCAATGGGCTTTGTATAGTTACAATATCTGGTATATGTTTCAGTTGCCACGTCAAAGTAGATAAGAGAATTCATGAAAGTTAATGGCCTCACAGATGACGAAGTCAAAAGGCATTTACAGGTTTGTCTTTGGTCTTTGTCATTTTCTTGGCCATTTTCTGGGGTCATTTCTTGTGCTCTGGCATCCTTTAAGTTAAGATAAAAATGACATTAAGTTTGGTGTTTATGATGTTTGAATCAAATAAAATTTGAATTTTATCTGGGTTTTGAACAGAAATTTCGTCTTCACAAAAGGAGGCCAAGCACCATGATTAACAACAATGGCAGGCCTCAAATGGCTCCTTTTGTGCTTGTGGGGAACATTTTTGTTCAACCGCCGAAATATGTAGCGATGGCTACTTCATGGCCATAAAGTATTGGACTTGGTAGCAGGAATTCATGACTAGAAGTTATTCTTCAAATTTTTCTAAAGATCATCAGCAACCAAAAGCTCTGACAATGGCAGCAGAGCAATGTATCGTTTCGTTAATGGGAATGAAAATGATGAGATTTGGAGATATGGATAGGCGACGTCGTTTTTCACTTTCGTGCTAATGACTTGGATGCTGACGTGGAAAACATACTGTATAGGATCGTTACGTCAAATAATAAGTTATAAGAACTCAATTGACCAAAATTAAATTATAAAAATTAAATTAAAATTAATTAAAATTATAATGACCAAAACTTATATTAACCTAAATTATTTATAAAACTAACAATTGCGAGTTTAAATTCAGTTAAAACTAATTTTACAAAAAAAGAAAGTATTAAAAGATTTGCTGTTAAGAGTTTGATATTTATTAGGAGACTATGCTACCGTTACACCATAATTTTCTTTTTTATTTTATTTTGTTATTTATATAATTTATTTATTTCTTATTTATTGTATTTTTTTAAAAAAATTTGAGATATTTTTTACTTTTTCTTCAAAATTTTACTTTCTTTTAATGTATAATTCTTTTTAAAATTTTTTATTGTTTTTAAATTTTTTTAAATTTATAATTAATTTATCATTATTAAAAAAAATAAGAAAAAACAAAACAATTTTTTTAAAAAAAATTTGTAAACTTCCGTACTACCCCAAAATGTGACCACCTATTTATTATACATTTTTTTATATTTTTATTGGATTGGTTTTTATGTAACAAAAAAAATTATATGATATCGTAAATGATTAAGAAACATTCGAAAATAATTTATTCAAAAGAAACAACGCAGAAGGGTATGTTGGTCCAAAGTGGATGGTAATGATGGGTGGATGAAGGCCCAATCATAAGGCTAAGTTTAAGTTTAGTTTAATCAATGAAGAAGTGGACTTTATCTTCACCTGTGGCTTCTTTGACCAACTCACTTTAGTTCAAATTCAATTAGCCTCGTGCCTATTACTCTATCAATATCTATAGTTTTTTAATTCTAACTTTTTTTTTAAAAAAAAATACTCTTAAAATATTTTCTCTCCTGGACCCTTAAACTATTACTTATATTATTTATATTTTATTATTTCTCTTTTCAACTTGATGTAAGAGTGTATACGTATTCCCTTAGATCATTTTTTAAGAATAATTTAATTATTTCACTGTTGTTAAATTTGAGTTGAACCGGCCGGTTTAGTCAATCCGATTAGAAACTAAAATAATTTTCAGCTCAACTGAATAAGATTTAAGTTAAAAAATTATCAATTCGATTGGATTTTTCATATACTTTAAAAAACAAATAGATTTAGTCCAATCTCAATCTAGTCAATTTTGGTAACGTATCTCTCACAAATTATTTATCTCACTATACTTAGTTTGGATTTCAAATAGTAATTTATGAGAGAATTTGTGAGACGTGATATTAGCATTATTTTATATATTATAATAAATCATATGTTAAGATATATTTAGATGATATAATTTTAGACAATATAATATCCAAACCAAACATTTTAGATATTATATATATTATAAATTTATTTTCTAATATACATTATATACCATAGGTATATATGTTTATAAATAAACTTTAATAATAATATATTGACTTATATATTTACATAATATATTATTGTACCTCTAGGTTGATTTATAAAACATTTAGTGATTTTTGATGAACTAAACCAACTAAGCTGACTAAATGAAAATTTTCAAAAATTCAACTGATTAGGTGGTTCAAAATGAAAAAATTAAACTAAACCAAAGTTTTTTTTATGTATTTAGACATCTGCTTATATATAAAAATTTGGTTATAAGAAAGTGGGGTTAACAAAAGACACATACTTTGAGTATGAAATGATAATGATATAAAAAAAATTTTTATTCATATTAAAAATTTTAATAAATTATATACAAATTAACGTAGATCCGGTGCTTTTCTCCCTAGTTAATTTTGATCCATCTAGGCACCACACATGCATCATCACAATGATTTTAGTAAAAATAGAATGCGCATACAAAAAAATACTTTATTATGACAATTCATACACGTGTAAACGATCATGATGGTCAAACTGAATCCAAATCTAAGTGGCAGCATCGTAGTTACTTCAACAATTTGTATATAATTTATTAATAAAATTTGTTATAATAATTCTTTTTGTAACTTAGAAACGTTGTTGTAAGAATTTGAAAAAATAAATATTGAATTATTTTTTCAAAGAAAAGGCCACGTGCCAACGCGATGGTGGATTTATTTCCCATTACAGGTTTACAACTGCTAGTTTGTTATAGTAATATTGTTCTACGTATAAATGATATAAACACCGTTAATTTGTGCGAAACAAACGAAAGAGCCTTTAGCTTTGACCGTAATCTGTGGGTGAAGGGTGAAGGTTCAGATTATAGAGGAACACCTTCTTCATTTCTTCAAGAAAGTGGAACAAAATTATCAGAAAGAAACAGAGTTTTTTCAGTTCCTCTGATACCCCATAAATTAATTACTCATGGTAAAGGCTTCCACCCCACTCTTCTCTCTGGTCTCTTTCAGTGATTTTACCTTCTCTTCTTTTTGTTCATCGAAAATTTGGCTACACATGATCGAATTTAACAGTTTTTACCCCATAAATCACATTTCATATGTTCTAATGAAATTTAAAATCTGGGATCTTCATTAGAAATAGGCTCGGCATGCCATTCAATGCCCATAGGCTAATTCTTCTGTCAAATTTCATGCTGTGCACATTCCATCTGTTTGAATTATTTCCCCAGTGAACAAAATCATCTTTAAAGTATATATTATGGGTTTTCTTCGCTACCAATGTGGTAGGGTTATTCACTATTGGATGAGAAAGTAATCATGTCACATTAGTAGAGCACCAGTACCATGTGAGTACTGAAGAATTCCCCATATATTATACTGTGTTTGAGATCATATACAACTTATGGTGCCTGCCTAATTCAATCCACACCCCATTTCTGAGAAGATGGGTTTTAATTTGAAAGAATACTATACTTTATATAGGGTTGATCTGCTGGGGCTGCTCATATATGTATACATCTGTGTATATTAAATATGGAATATGTAACTTCTTTTCTTCTTAATTGCAGATTCACTTTGTGATTCTCATCAGTAGACAAGGCAAAGTAAGGCTCACCAAATGGTATTCACCTTACACTCAAAAGGAAAGATCCAAGGTACTTGTCTCTACAGTTCGCCCCCACAAACCACGAGATTTGAACCCAATAATCATAATACCAACACTGGTTTTTCCTTCTTGATGTTTGTTCCAACTTCCAAGTATTCTACACTACAATATCTCTTTATCCTGTCATTTGAATTACCCAAGTGCCTCCTCTGCAAATACTCTTACGCACAAGAATCTTTTATCCCACTGTTGTTGAAGTTAAAGAGTGCTCAATTGCCATGTGACATGGGTTTTGCACATTGGTTTTCTGTCATTAATATTACGAGTGCAATGCATAATGTTGGTTAAGGAAACTTTTACGAAAAGTCCTTACATATATGAGGTTTTATTGTGTAGACAATGTCTCGTATAGAGACACACTAATGACTATGTGTCACACATGATTTGAGTTCACTATACAAGAGTATGACTTTTTTATTATTAATTTTTACTTTTTTGTATCTTGATTTCATAGATAACGTGGTAGGCACTATTTACCTAAGAAAAAACCTACGTACATGAGCCTATTGACACTTATCAAACTGGGTATGTTATGAGAGATTTTATTGGCTCCTTGCATTTAAGATGGATGCAAGGAGTGCACTCAAGAATTTTCTTAAAGGTGCTAGAACAATATGGATACTGAGGTTTGGAAAAAAAAAAAAAAAAAAAAAAATATATATATATATATATATGGATACTGGGGTTAATGGTACAGACTACAGAGGTTACATTTTGAAACCTTTTGTATTATTGATTCTCACAAAAAGCTCCAGCACCCAAACTAGGCTAGCACCACATAATGAGTCATTGCTGAACCTGTTGCTTGTTCTGGTCTGTCATTTTGGAAGGTAATTCGAGAGTTAAGCGGGATGATTCTCCCTAGAACCCCCAAACTTTGCAACTTCGTGGAGTGGAGAGGACTCAAAGTTGTTTATAAGAGGTGGGTTTGAAGATAGTTATTAAATTGACAAAAACCCTATTTCACTCCTCCAAAGATAGGTCATGTATCAATTAACTCCTTCCAAGATTTTTTGCATCAATTAGCTTCCCCAAAGACTAATTTTGTGTCATATTCATTCCAATTTAAGGAGTTAATTGACATAAATATGAATATTTGAGGGAGCCATTTGATACAAAAAGGAGTAAAAAAATCATTGGAGAGATTAATTGATACGAAACCTATCTTTGGAGGAGCAAAACAAGAATTTTGTGTTATTAAATTGCTGGCCATTCATTAAAGAAGAACTATGAGTGTCTTGGCTTTGGTTTATGTTCAGGTATGCTAGCCTCTACTTCTGCTTCTGCATTGATCATGATGATAATGAATTGGAGGCCCTCTCCGTTATTCACCATTATGTTGAGACATTGGACCGCTATTTTGGCAGTGTGAGTCTCTCAAACCTTGCAATCTTCAATTGTCAATAATACATTGCCTGCATAAAAACTTGACAAAATCCTTAGGCCGGTTGGGTTTGTCCATTTTCTGTTTTTATTTTCAATGAAATTAGAAAGTCTGGAAACATGTCGGGTTGAATTTAATGAAAATTTTTTTTAGAAAATATTTCTTAAAAAAGTTGAAAATATGAAAACAACAAAATGTTGTTTCAGTGTTTCATTCTCAAAATTTTGAAACTGGAAATACAATAAGGAATCTTTCATAAATCAAACATATTTTCTAAAACTTGAAAATTTAGAAATGATAATCACTTTCAGAAAATGAAAAACAAGAAATGAAAATAGAAAACATTTTCTCAAACCAAATAGGTCCTTATTTTGCTACTACAAAGATAGTGTCATTATCAATTTGATACTTTATAGGTTATTTTTATCACTTTAGTACCGGAAATTATGATTTTGTTCAAATTCTATAGACTGTTTTTATCATTAAAAGATGTCATTAGTGTCATATTAATACTCTGGGAAGGTAAAATTGGAATGAAATTATATTCTCAGAAACTAAAGCAATACAAACAATTTTTAAAGTATTAAATTGGTCATGACATTATTTTTTTAGAACTAGGATAGGATTTTTGTCTAAAAGCTTTAACTGTGTGATTGGTTCCTCTGCTAACTTATTTTTGCTTTCTTATCAGGTCTGTGAGCTGGATTTAATCTTTAATTTCCATAAGGTATATGCCTAAATTCAATTCTCCTTTGTCGTTTATTTTCATCTTGTTCTGAACTTTGCATGCATGTGGTTTTACCTATTAAACTTTGCTTCATTGATGATCTTACCCTTTCTGGGATTTCATAATGCCATGGTAATTCGTCTCCTCCAATCCCTGAGAAAATTGAACATGGAATCTTCAAATTAAGAACACTGAGCCATTTGGGTATTTCCTCAAGAACAACAGATCTTGTTAAAGTCAAAAGTTATATTCACCTTATGAGGCATCTTTGATAAATGGAATTTGTCTTTGGAATGAACTAATCAAGAAGGAGAATCTCTAGTGGATTTCTATACCAGAACAACCTTTAACCAATGACGATGATTAGCACTCAGCCTATTTAAGTATGACCTTAAAAAAAAATGACTGTGACTATCCTTCAACCATGAACTGTAGGGTAAATTTTATTGTGTTGATTTTTTATTTTATTATTTTTTGTTTTGATTTTTGTTTTATTTTTTGATATTAATTAATTATTTTTTATACCATATATATTTTTAAAAAATTTTGAAATATTTTTGAATGTTTTTTAGAATTTTTTTACTTATGAATGAATAGTATAAACAAATGTAACAAATTTCAAAAAAAATTTCAAAAAATTTTAAAAGAATATATTATATAAAAAAATAAGTAATTAATGTCAAAAAGTAAAACAAATCGAGAGAAAAAGTAACAAAATGAAAAATCTACACAATAATACTTATCCTACATTCTCAAAATGGAACTGTAGGGTAATATATACTTCCGTCTTAAATTTTACATTTAAGTGAAGAGTCAAACTTGACAAAATTTTAAACCCATTTATAAAATAAAACAACACTTCTACTTAACATTTATAAATTAGATTATCACGTCCTAATTTTTATATAGTATAAAATATGAAATGTAATTTATATAATTTATTACTGTTGTGTTTCTTTTGTTATAGAAAAAAAGGCTCTAAATAGAGAAAGATAAAATAGGTAGTAAAATAAAAATGATATATTTTAACATTTTATATTAAAAAAATAAGAATAGACTAAGCTGAGCTTGGGTATTAAATTCTTAAATAACGTCGAACTTGGATTTAAATTCTAAAATTAAAACTGGGTCTATTGGGCCCAGATATAAGTGATGGATGTTATTATTAGGGGTGGACCTAATCCAGTCTTCTCCCACCACTAATAATAGAGAAGCTGAAGTCGTTCTGTTCAGTTTTTGGCTTCAATACAATTATTCAAAGTTAAGCTTGATCATGGCAGGCATATTATATATTGGATGAAATTTTGCTAGCCGGAGAGATACAGGAGACTAGCAAGAGGACTACTCTGAGATTAATAAACGCACAGGTATGAATGAAAATGAACCTTTTACAACCTATATCAAACACAACACGATATTATTATGATCTATATATTAGATTTAGACAACACGATACAATACTGTAAATTAGATCTACATATTACATATTTGGTTGTATCATGTATATATCTTGTATTTATATTTTATATCCGTGTTTGTTTTCTTAGCCATGTTTTTAACAAAATCTCTGATCTCATGTTATGAGTTGCAGGAGGAGTTGGTGGAAGTTGCTAAAGAGCAATCCAGTTCAATAGGCAACATAATTGCACAAGCCACCAAATAAGAGCTTCATCCATTGCCATTTTGCTTTATATTACTTACATTGGGAAAACTTTCCTTGTGCTGGGAACATAATTTCTATGCATAACATATTTTGGGAAAATTCTTGGATACACTCTTTGCATTCAAATAAGTGCAAGAGCCAACCAAAATCCACAAAAATGAATGGTAGGGCCCATTGACACACATTTTTGTGAAATCGTATTCGTTCCTTGCACCTATTTTGAGTGCAAAATGTATACGCAAGTATTTCTCCTATTTTTTACTATATTTTGCAGCTAATAATTTGATTGTGGCCAGAGTTGATTCTGAGACTTTACATTCCTATTGTTAAAAATTTAATAAAATTATTTATAGAAGTAGCTTATAATTTTGGGATGAAATAATTCTTGATATGGTATCAAATTTTTGTCACCTTTATTAATTAAATTTTAGCATAAGGTATTATAAATCTATACTTTGTCTATCTTCAAATTTGAAAGGTATTTACATAAATTATATCAAATATATTAATAAAATTATTTATAGTTTTCCTTCTATTAGTTTAAAATTCGGTGATAAAATAATCTTATGTTTGTTTGCCAAGGATTGAAATTTCGTCGTTAGATTCAATTGTATGATATCCAAATTCGTTTGATATCTTCATACAAATTAAATTACTTGTTATTTTCTTTTCTGGCCTTAGTGGCCTAACGGACCTGCTCGTTATGTAGTCCATTAAGCCCTATCAAATCTCAGCCCAAAAGAAGTATGTCCTGTCAAAACTTGGATATCAAATTTTTGTCACCTTTATTAATTAAATTTTAGCATAAGGTATTATAAATCTATACTTTGTCTATCTTCAAATTTGAAAGGTATTTACATAAATTATATCAAATATATTAATAAAATTATTTATAGTTTTCCTTCTATTAGTTTAAAATTCGGTGATAAAATAATCTTATGTTTGTTTGCCAAGGATTGAAATTTCGTCGTTAGATTCAATTGTATGATATCCAAATTCGTTTGATATCTTCATACAAATTAAATTACTTGTTATTTTCTTTTCTGGCCTTAGTGGCCTAACGGACCTGCTCGTTATGTAGTCCATTAAGCCCTATCAAATCTCAGCCCAAAAGAAGTATGTCCTGTCAAAACTTGGATATGGGCCATGGATATAACTCGGGCTTTCTGCTTTGACCCATTTCACGTCCATGACATTGCAATTTAATTTGTAAGAAGATATACTTGGCAAAACGAATTTGGATCCAGTAGAGGCTCAGATTTTATCAGAAAAAAGAAAAAGAAAAGGATCTCGAAATCAGTGCCACAATTTTTTTATTCAGAAAAGGTGTTTTTTTTAGAAAAATTTCAAACAGATCCTTAATGAATAATCATTAGAAAACAATCAACAATATGGATATATTTCTATGAATACATAATAATATTATTATACATTGATTGAATGGTTTATAAAAATTTAAATTCTTGATTTTTTCTTCTCATAAAGGATCATCTAATTGTTCATCATTCATGTGATACCCTCTTTATGGGTTAAATCCAGAATAATAAATTATTAATAGTAATTATTTTTCATGTCTTTGCTCTTAATTTTCTTTTCTCTTTACCGACTTATTAATTTCCTCAAACACATAATCATGGTCATGAAAATTCAGTACATTTAATAAATCCCAAAACCCACTTTTTGTTAAGCCAAAACTCTTTATCTCATAAATTAATGAGTTTACACAAAATTGAAAGAGAAAAGTACAACGAGGACACATTCCTATTCTTACAATAGAAACAAATTACTTATACAGACACAAACAATATTCCTTTTTTTTCTTTTTCATAAAAGTGTATGTGCTTCAGAGAGAATGGAAAGAAGTTTCACTGATACAAAATTCAAGGGAAACTCCCCAGGTTACTAGCTAGTCTCAGTTGCGCGTGTTGTTCAGGAACATCTTCCCAGTAAGCCCACAAGTCAGAGCTTCTGGGGGAATTGCTTTCACATTGTGAACCCCTTCAGCAAAAACCACACCCATTCCCATATGCAAATGAGGCTCAATGTGACAATGGAAGGCCCAAACTCCAGGGTTATCTGCCCTAAACCTAAGGGCAGTCCATCCATAAGGGAAAATAACAGCAGTATTCTTCAATGGTGGGTTCTTCAAGTTGAAACCCTTCTCATCACCGGGCTTGAACTTCCCATCTCCATAGCCCAAAACCCAAAAGTCATGCCCATGCAAATGCCATGGGTGAATCTCACTCACATTCTCACTCAAAGCATTGGCATTTTGTAGTATCACATCAACTACTTGGTTCATCTCAAACACATAAACCCCATTCCCGGTGGTTGAATTCGGGTTAACCGGTGGTTTCATGACATTGTACTCAGCCGGGAACGTCTCAGGCGGGCTTCGCTGGTCGAAGGCGTTGTTTAGGTTAAACTTAAGGGAGCCCAAGTAAGGAGTTGAGGGTAATGTCAAGGAGATATTGTTGATGGCCCATTTGGTGAACCCATTTATTTTGTTTTGGGTGTTGAGGAGGAAAACCCTTCTTTGGGATTGCTTTGGGGGCTGTGGGGAGCCCATTAGGGCAAGGACTTTCTTAGCAAAGGCTTTGCTTCTCTCATAGTCATTCCAAAGAGGGGTGATAGGGGGAGGAGAAGGAGGAAGCTTTGAGGCTGAAGTGGGCTTGTAGTTCAAGATGGCTAGGGCCTGTGGGGTGCTGGGCTTTCTTCCTCTGACACCAATGGAAACCCAATAGTTCTTGTTAGGATTTTGGTTTGTGGTTATGAGTACCGAGTAGCTCTCGCCGGAGTATATGTCTATGTCGTCGACGACGAATGGTTGCACGTAGTTTCCATCGGCTTTCACCACAACCATTTTGTGATTCTGAAAACAAAAGCAAAAAAGAGTTCACAAACGTAATTATAATGATAAAACTAATTGAAGATAATTAATTTTTATTTTTGGCTCATTTAACTTTAATTATTAGGATTTGAACTCACAACCTTAAATTTGAAACCGTTAGCATGAGTTGATAACTTGAAGGAGGGTCATGTCTATGGGGGCTTGGACTAAAGTGCCCTGACTTTGTTGCAGAAAATAAGTTAATTTTAAGAACAAGTTTTTTTTAAAGTACTTTTTTATTTTTTATTTAAACTTGATTAATATAAAAATTTTTAAACAATAATAGAATATTTTTATAAAAAAATTATAGTTTCTTCTAAAATAATTATAAAAATATTAATATCTTTAAATATAATAAATATAATTTCAAATGTACTAAATGTGGTTAAAAATTCCTATAAAAAAATGGCCATATACTATATTATTTTTTATTATAGTGATTTAAAAAAATATTTTTATCAAATATGCCTAAATTCTGTCTATAAATAGAGGTGGCAAAATTAACCCAGCCCATCCTAAAAAATAATAGGGCTGAGCTAGCAAAATACTGGCCCGAAAAAAATTGGGCTTTTTTGGCCCAGCTTGATGTGGCCCGGGGCCCGAATGGGTTAGCCCGATGGGCCAACCAATTTTTTATTTATTTAAAAAAAGGTAGAAATAATTTAAATGCAATATATTTATAGGTACTTTTTTTTTCTGTAATATAAAATTTATAGTCTACCTAATTGATTAACCTTAATTTATGTTGCTTCTTTAGAGGTATAATTTTTTTTCTCTATACTTTCCCGCAATAACTTTTTGGTCAAACATATTAAAAAGGTTTAAATAATAGTAAAAATTTTGGTTCTTTTTGCTTTTAACTTCAGTGAATTGATTTAACATTAAATAATAATTATAAAGGGGAATGAACCACAATTTAAATGGAAAACAAAACACACAGTCAAAATGATAGGGGTGAAAGTATAAAACATAATTCATACAAAATAAAACAAAATCTTCAGTTTCTTGTTTTACAAATATTGCTTTTCTCTTCTTTTTTTTCATTCTTTTTCTTTCACAATTGTTATAATTTAATAGGAGAATGAATGTTAACAGCCTTGTTTGTGAAAAGTATCATTTTAACATAAGTTTTATTATTTAATAAATTAAAATTAAAAAGTTACAATTGAATATATAAAACAACATTAACTATATATATA
>JASKGM010050533.1:0-20099 GCA_034509205.1 Ceratonia siliqua
TCACCAACCCCTATTTTTCTTTAAAATATAAATTTCTTGCAATTTATATATAGGGGTATATTTGTAAAAATCACTTATATTCCCAAGAAAATAGCTTCTGAACCAAACATGAAAATATCTATCATTCTCAGGAATCTACAAGACCGACCAAACACAATTTTAACATTCCTGGGAACCTTCATGACTCCCAGGAATCATGTTTCCTGGGAGAAAAAAATTTTCCCTGTACCAAACGCCCCCTTAAGGTGACAAAAGAAAAAACACATAGATTAAAAAATAGAGTTGACACCAATTAATTAGAAGGATAATTGGGATTATTGAAAACCAAACACTAGCCCTTGAAACCAGATAAAGGATTCAGGAGTATAATTACGAGTAGGAAAGGTGTTAGGCACCCCACAACGTCCATCCCTAAGGATGGTTACCCTAAATTATTTGTGCTTAAAAATTTAATGTATTTTGATTATTTTAAATACTCCTTTTTTTTTTATTGCAATTTAGAGAAAACAATATATGAAATAAGTGGACCCGTCTTATAGTGTAAGTGCTTACGTACCCCTGAATGGATCAAGGTCCACGTAGTTCGAGATAACTTGATTAGATTGTGTCTAGGAAAGATATATGATTAATTTCCTAAGGCGATAGTGTTTTAGATTTGCCTAGGGAGCTCATCCTTAAGGCAAAAATATTTTGGATAAAGTGGGAGAGAACCAGACCTGTCTTACTGTGTAAATGCCTAGTACCCCGAAAAGGATCAAGGTTAACGTAGTTCAAATAATTTAATAAATTGCTTAAGTGAGATATATGATATATTGCCTATGAAAATTAGGACATTAGGGGAAATTAAACTTCCACTGAACACCTATGAAAATTATAACTTTGGAGAAGATAAACTTATTCTAAAAGCCCTTGAAAATAAGGACATTGAGAAGTATGTAACTTTACTAAATGCCTTTAAAAATTCAAACATTGGGGAGCGTGTAACTCCACTGAATGCCTTTGAAAATTCAGACATTGGGGAGCGTGTAACTCCACTAAATGCTTATGGAAGAAAATGAAACAATATGGCAAAGTGAATTTTCACATAAAGGTCAACAAAAATAGGAGAGCAATTCTCCACATAATGTTTAAAAGGAGATGAGACAATATGAGGAAATGACTTTCCACATAAATTCAACAAAATGGAAGAACAATTCTCCACATAATGTTAAAAAGAAATGAGAGAATATGTGAAAATGAATTTCCATATAAAGCTCAACAAAATGGGCGAACAATTCTCCACATATTGTTTGAAGCAAAGTCATTTATCCAAAAGTTCAATTTTCAAGAAGTTTAAGGGGTGAAATTTGTAATTTCTACAATGTTTGGGGTCAAAGTAAAATTTTTAAAAGTATTGAGGCCAAAATCTAATTCTTAAAATATTGGGGCCAAAACAAAATTCCCAAAAATTGACTTAAAAACATAGGGCTCCTTTTTGAAATTCATTTAAGATATTTAATTGGGCTTTTTAGAATCCCGTTTTGAGTAAACTCATTGGGCCCCTTTAAAATGAATTCAAATGGGCATTTTGAATGACCTTTTTGCTATTTTTTGAACTTAACTTGAATTGAGCCCTTGAAGCCCATTTATGAAAGTTCAAATTGATTGGACCTTTCCACAAAACTGATTAAGCCCAATTTCATTTTCATATCTTTCAAAAATCTTTGGGCCCTAGGTTTACAAATTGCTTTCAAAAAAAAAATTCGATTTGCAAAGAAGAGAAACTTAACAAAATAGGCCCTTGGAGCTCAACTCAAATGGGATCAATTGTGCATCCGGTAGATCATTAAAACCCCAACAAACTTAAATTCCTTTTGAAACCATTATATTCATAACAAAATAGGCCTTTAACATTTCCTTAATGAAAGTAACGTTTTAATGGAATCCTTGAACCCATTTTTTGACTTTCTTGAACAAGTTCCAATTAAAATACCAAACACCACATGCTCTAGAAAACTTGGTTCCCAATATTATAAAAAATCATGTTATTTCTAAAAGACACATCTCATCATCTTAATATTGACTTAACTTTAACAAACTTTGTCAAGCAACCAACTACCTCTAATAGACATTGATATTAACTGAAGCATGCAAGCAACAAACTGACCTTTTATAGATATATCATCTAACTCAATCAAACAAATTAGATCATGATCCATCCTTCCAACAAACTCAAACGAATTAGATCAGGCTTCCCATTACATAATCTCAAAGGTGTAGAGACTCAATGAGAAGTAGATTCCAAAAAAAATATATCAAAAGAAATATACAAACAAAACTTTTGATTTAAACAAAGATTCTCTAGATCATACCTATACACACACAAAAAACCGCATGGCATTTAGAGAGCCTCACCCAAAGCCTTCTGAAACTAAGGCTAACCCCTTAGCCTCTAGGTAAACTCATTTTCCAAACAGCAGAAAAGCACTAGATGATGATACCCAATTTAAAGATATGTACCAAGTTTTAAAACATATTCGAGTATTACCATGCAAGCCTATTATGGGCCTGAAATGAGATTAAATTTGCACCTAATCACCAGTATGTTGTTTTAGTAATGCAATAATGGCTTAATGCGCTACAACCATGTTATATTCTACCTTAAGAGAAAAATCAAATTTTGGGTAACAAGGTGAGGTTGTGTTTAAAATGCAAAGCAATTTTTCTTCTTCAAAAATAGAATCCTACTCAAGTCAACAAATATCTAAAACAAACCAGATTATACCCAAAGCATATTAAGGCAATCAGATCATGAACAACGGTACAAAAACCAGCTACATGAATCGGGTTCTTTACCAAGTAAGGCCACATCAGAAAAGAGTGAATGAAACAATTTCTGACTTAAACACCAAATACCATAAAAACCAACTAATGGGGTCGAAACGTAATAGAACATAAGCATCACAGCATATTTATACAAGGATTAAAGCTGACATGAACTGAAGTTGAATTTGACTCTCATATTAATACCAGAAGCCAGAATCCACTATCCCCAAAATACAGATTTCATCCCAGATATGCAAAAGGCATCGGATATTAATAACGTATCTTGCCTCCCTGCAGTAGACAATGAATTCCGAAGTCTACTACAATGTTAATCCTTTCATAAATTGATTCTCGAAATGCTCTGGCCTTCTATAAAATTTAGCCTCCCAGGTTTTCTCAGTTCTCCCCTCTGATTTCCTCTAACTTTGGATATCCATCTCCTAAATTTCTAGCCAATGCCCCCTCTTTCGATCTGCTTCTCATTATTTTATTGGCGAAAGAGTGAAGCAAATCCCCTGAAGAAGAGGCCGTAGGCTCCAAGAATACAATAGGCAGTGTGTGTCACGCATAGTGGTAGCAGGACTGTGGAGGAGCAGAAAAATGCAGAGGGATTTCGCCTATGGCAGAGGTGAAAATGCAGAAATGGGAAAGAGATAAAGTAGGGTAGAGACGAAGGGGGAACAGAGGCGTGCAATGGAGCGTCAAATGGGGGAGGTCGTTATTTGCAGGAGCTAAAATAAGTGAAAACAAATAAAATAGAATAATAAAATAAATAAGATAAGAAGTAAAAAATAAAATAAAATAAATGAAATGAAAATGAAAATGAAAAGAAAGGAATGGCTTATGCCTTACACAAAGGGAAGTAGTGTAAACAAAATCAAAATATTACATCCCACAAAATTTAAACAACCCAATAATAAAAAATAATAAAAAGTAGCAGAACAAATAAAAAAATAAAAAAATAATAAGAAACAAGAGGGAAATATAGAAAAAAATAAAAAATAAGATATTTACAGTAAAATATTCATAAACCAAAAAATCAAAGATGAAGATAACAAAGGAAAAACATAAGAATAAATAAAAAGAAAACTTGGCTCTTAGACCCAAGGTACACCAAATTCATAAATAACCTTGAGAACACCTATTCACATCAAGATATTTAAAGCCTAAACATCATGATGTTGAATCCAAGATAATCTCAAAATTCAGGCCACTGGTTTATGAAGTAAGTTTGCCTTAGGTTTGGACTATAAGCATAACCGATTTTCAAAATGTTATGTCAAATTATCTTGAACCACATCAAAATCTGGTTTGAATAAGTAGGTTGAAACACATTTGAACTTGCATGAAACATGTATCTTGAACTAGAGATAGACAACTTTGGACATCAGAATCAGAAATGCTTTTTAAACCCCAAATTGTCATAAATCTTAAACCAAAGAAAAAATCAATTATGAGGTGACACATTAAGGCAGTGAGTGCAACAAAGAGTATCCTTAGAACTAGAAAGGAAGCCTCAACCAGCAAAGCAAAGGACATTCCATTCCAGCTTGAGTCAAACTCTCAATCATGTTAACATGCAGATCATTTGAATTAGAGGCAAAACAAATCAGACATGGAAACATGCTTAAACAAAATCAAAATAGGAGTAAAATTTGAAGCCAGATTTGATACATTAATGGAGACAAAAACAAAAATTTGATTAAGGATCCTCCTAAAAATGCTTGCTTGACAATATATGGGCCTTCATAAACTGGGGCCCACTTTCCTCTCACATCCTCTTGATTAGGCAGGATCTTTTCAAGTACTAAGTCTCCTATTTGGAATTCTTTTGGACGAACATTTTTATTAAAGGCCCTAGCCATCCCTTTTTGATAGAGCTACCCATGACATATTGCAACAAGTCTTCTTTCTTATATTAAGTTTAACTGTTTGTAGCAGACCTAGGCCCATTCAGATTCTTTGAGCTGTGCTTCCATGAGTACTTTGAGATAAGGGATTTATACTTCAGTTGGCATTACCGCTTCCATTCCATAAACCAAGGAATACAGAGTTGCCCTAGTTGAAGATCTTACATAAGTGCGGTAGGCATGGAGAGCATATGGGAGCATCTCATGCCAATCTTTGTAGGTTACCAACATTTTACCCAATATTCTCTGAATATTCTTGTTTGCAACCTCAACTACCCCATTCATTTGTGGCCTATATGGTGACGAGTTGTGATGCTTTATCTTGAATTACTCGCAAAACTTCTTTACTTTGGCACCGTTTAAGTTTAGTGCATTGTCTGTGATTATCTTTGCTAGCAGCCCATAGCGACAAATGATATTAATCCTTATGAACTTCAAGAACACCTTTTGGGTAATGGTAGGATATGAAGATGCTTCAACCCACTTCGTTAGATAATCGATGGCAACCAATATAAAACGATGGCCATTCGATGCTTTCGGATTAAAGGGCCCAATCACATCCAATCTCCACATTGAGAACGGCCATAGAGTTGTCAAGTTATGCAATGGGAATGGTAGAGTGTTGATGCGATCCACATAACCCTGACATTTATGACACTTTAGACAATAGTTGATGCAATCTTTCTCTATGGTAAACCAATAATATCCATACCTTAGAATCTGGCAGGTCATTATGTGGCCATTAGCGTGGATTGCATATATTCCTTCACGTGCCTCTATCATAATTGCTTGAGCCACTGAGCTATCAACACAACAAAGTAATGTCCCATCATAACCTCTTTTGTACAAAACCTCGCCACTTAAAAAGAAACCCATCGCTAACCGTCTACTGGTTTTCTATTCATTTTCTTCTATTCCCTTAGGGTATTGTCGATGCTGGATGTGTTGCTTAATATCTTCATACCATGGCTTTTCATTACGCTACTTGATATTCAAGTAATAAGCAAGTTTATCCCTGGATTCTACAATGATTGGTAGAATTTTATTTCCTTGATCCAACTTAATCATAACAGCTAGAGTTACCAAAGCATTTGCAAATTGATTCTTGTCTCTAGCTAAGTGCGAAAATATGATTTCTTCAAATTCCTCAATTAACTGGGACAAATATTTTTTTATATGAAATCAATTTAGGATCCCGTGTTTGCCATTCTCCTTTGACTTAGTAGATGATAAAGGCTGAATCCCCGAAAACTTCTAATTTCTTTATGTTCATTAATAAGGCTTCTTGTAATCTATTGACACAAGCCTCACATTTAGCAGTACGTATTGTTTGTACATCCAAAGTCAAGCTTTATAACAACTGGAAACTGTCTTCCTTCTGGAGAAATAATTATTGCTCCAAGTCCATTTCCATGCACATTCACGGCACCATTAAAATACATCTTCCAGTTCTCTTCAGACTTATCTTCTTCTGCTGCTAGTATATCCTCATCAACGAAATCAAAATCCACTGTTTAATGTTCATTGACTGGGTTTTCAGCCAATTGATCAGTGATGACACTCCCTTTGATTGACTTTAGAGTGATGTATTTGATATCATACCTTGATAACATTGCTTACCATTTGCTACCCCTCCCCGGCAGATTGGGTTACTCAAAAACATACTTCAAAGGATCCATTCGAGAAATAAGCCAGACAGTATAGTAGGCTATATACTGGTGGAGCCGTTTAGCTGTCCAGGCCAAAGTACAACATGTTTTCTCAATAGAAGTGTAGCGACTTTCACATTCATTGAACTTTTTACTTAAATAATAAATTGCTCTTTCTTTCTTACTATCCTTTTCATGCTAACTGAGCATAGTTCCCATGGATGTTGGTAAAACCAAGAAATAAAGTAATAGGGGTCTCCCTTGAGTTCATGGGACCAAAACAAGGGGATTCTGCAAATATGATTTTACTTTCTCCAAGTTTTCTTAACAATCTTCATTCCATTCACTAGGATTAATTTTCCTTAACAATCTGAACACCGGTTCATAAGTGTGCATCAGATTGGTGATGAACCTTGCAATATAATTAAGTCTTCCTAGAAAACTCCTTACTTCTTTCTCTGTTCAGGGAGGTGGCATGTATTGGATATTCTTAACTTTGTCCGAGTCAATTTTGATCCCTCTCTGACTTACAATGAAACCTAGTAGTTTTCCATATGAAGCCCCAAAGGCACACTTATTTGGATTTAAACAAAGCTTTTACTTCCTTAACCTTTCAAATAGCTTCCTTAGTACTACCACATTGCTTTCCTGTTTACTGGATTTCACCACAATATCATCCACATACACTTCAATTTTCTTATGCATGAAATCATGGAATAATGCTACCATTACGCTTTGGTAGGTAGCCCCAGCATTCTTGAGACTAAACGGCATCATCCTCTAACAATAAGTTCCCCACTGTGTTATAAAAGTAGTTTTGTATCCCGAATATCCATCCATGAAAGAGTACCTGTGATTAGATGCTTTATTGTCCACTAGCACATTAATGTGAGGTAAGGGAAAATCATCTTTAGGACTTACTTCATTCAACTTCCAATAGTCAACACACATTCTGACCCTCCTATCCTTCTTAAGAAATGGAAGTATATTCGCCACCCATTCTGGGAAATGAGTTACTTCAAGAAACCCTACCTCAATTTGCTTCATTACATCTTCTTTTATTTTTAGAGACAATTTCGGCCATATTCTTCGTAATTTCTGTCTTGTTGGAACATAATTCAATTGTAAAGGTATTTGGTGTGATACAATTTGGGGGTCTAGCCCTAGCATGTCTTGATAAGACCATGCAAACACATCAATGAACTCCTTAAGGAGGGCAATAATTTCTTCTCTCTCTGGGTTATTTAGAAGTTTGAGTTATTTTTTATCTTCATCTATTCCCAGATTTATCATTTCTATTTCTTCATTATAAGGAATTATTCCTTTTTCAAATGATTCAATTATCTTTGAGAACCTTTCCACTATTTCATTATCTTCTTCTTCAAAATCACATATATCCATATCCATTTCAACATGAGAATCAATTAATGGCTACTGATAAATTTCATGGGAGCAAGATTATTGGAAAGTAATAATTTCCCTAAATAATAAAAAAATGAAAATAATCAAGAATATTTAAAATATGAGTGGAATGAAAGGAGCATAAAATGCAATTTCATTTAACTGGGTAAAATAAGGTCCAACATTTGATAAAACTTAAGTGGCTTTGGACTTCGGCCAAATGAGTCGAGACTAAAATTAACTATTAATCGTAAGTACAAATATTAGGAATTGGCTTCGCATCCCAGTTGTTAAGCAGCGTGCCTCCTCGATCTAGCTCGATCTGACCATCCTAATTCCCGCCATCCTCCATAGTATTTATAGACCAATTCGGATGACAAACTTGAGCTTGTATTGGGAATGTATCATAAAGAGGGACGAGGCATTTATTAGCATTCTTTCTGCTTTTAGGATCACAACATATCCCTTCCCTCAGTACATTGTCAGTTACTTCAATAGGTGAACTAATTCCTTGCAACCTTATGCCTAAACAATTACCCGGCTGGTAACCATTGTTCTGCAGTATTTCTTCTGCCCAATTCTTTGGTTTCACATCCTTTTCCCTTTTTTGGACCTTCTTCCACAATTTCTAATGTCTAGAATGAGCTCTCCAATGCTTGCTTAGCCGCCTCAACATAAGGAATAGAGACGGGCTTTAAAATTAATATGTCTTCTTCACTCCTAATAGTTATAATACTACCCTGATCAATGAACTTCAGCTTTTGATGTCATGTGATGGTATTGCTCCCGCAGCATGGATCCATGTCCTTCCTAATAGTATTGAATAAGATGGCTCAATGTCCTAACTTGAAACAGCACTTGGAAAGTACTAGGGCCAATCTCCATGCCCAACGTAATGTTTCATTTCACCTCCCTCTGGGAGCCATTAAATACCCGTACCACAAGATTTCTTTCCCTCATTTCATCATGATTTATTGATAGTTGTGTCAACACAGAGTAAGGTAGAACATTCAGAGCAAATCCATTATCTATCAAAACATTTGCAATGGTAGAACCTCTACACTTCATAGTGATGTGTAATGCTCTATTGTGCGTACTGCCCAAGGCACTCATATCTTCCTCTAAAAAGGTGATCATGTTAGCAATCTTTACATAATTCACCAGGTTTTCAAACTTCTCTGGAGTAATGTTAGGTGCAATATAAGCTTGGTTCAAAACTTTCTGTAAAGCCTTCTGATGTGCTTCTGGGCTAATGATTAAGGCTAGAAATGAGATTTTAGCTTGGGTTTTTCCAAATTGCTCTAGAACATTATACTCGCTTTGCTTCATAATTATGAGGAATTCCTCTTCCTAATAATTGGAATCACCAGCAGTGGCTTCACTACCTTATCTTTTCCTTTCTTTTGTTGACCCAAAACTTTTCGAAGCATAGATTCTCTCATTCCTGGTGTGTCCCCTAATGGAAACATTACTTACATCATTTCCTTCTTCACTCATCTTTTTGGGATTATATGTGCTTAACTGCATTGGATTACACCATGTCATCGTCAGCGTATAGATCCAGGGTACTGCATTAACTTTCTTAAATGGAAAGGGTGAAAAAGGCTTAATTATCAATATGGGGGTTTGAACTATATTCATTGGTGCTTCTTACTTCACAGTGAAAACCATGGGTTTTGGAATTGTCCTCTTCATTAATCAGGACAACTTCTGAGGTATAAGATTCCCTTGAACATTGAACAATGCCTAATATCATGAATTTCTGTAAGAGCCTCTTGAATGTCTGGAATTGTTCAATATCCTGCCGATGGAAAACACATTTTGCCATGTTATCGAGGTATTCTTCTTCTTTCCACAAGTCATCATTTCCCTCTAATTCGTACCCTACAGCCACCAAACCTATAAAGATTGCTTCCTTAGGCGTATTTATATCCATCACATTCTTTACAACCCTATTTCCTTCAATAATAACATTAATTGTGCCACTTGCATTATAGTCAGGCAATGGATTAGTGTTAATGTTAGGTCTTCCTTGGTCCAGCTTGACAATCCCATGTTTATAAAGCTTGGCTACTTATGTTCAAAAAGCATTACAGGATTCTATATTGTGTCCAATCATGCCACAGTGATACATACACTTCTCATTAGGGTTATACCAGGTGGGAAAAAGGGGTTACATTGTTTCAATGGGTAAAGGGCCTATAAGATGGCCATCAAGCAATTGCTTATACAAGTCTGCATTTGACATATGAAAATCAGGGAAAGGGTCTTGATTCCTATACTGTATATTCTCGCAGTAACTCATGGACTGATTTGTCTTTAGTTAATTTGCCTGAGGTTGGGTATTACTAGGTGGGTTCTAGTTATCAGTATTTTGGTAGGTATTGTTTCAGTTTTGGTAATATGGTTGGGGATTGGATTGGTTAAAGTTCTGTGGCGCTTACACATAACCTACTTCAGATTCTTTCTTCTTTTAAGAAAACTTCTTTCTTTGTCCCTACCCCGCAGATTCATTATTACCCAAGGGTATCTTACCAGCCCTGACAACCACTTCTATCATTTCGCCAACTTTTATGATATCAGAAAAATCATTAAAAGCACTACCAGCCATTAAATTAATGTAGGGATATCCCAGCGTCCCTAAGAAACATGAATAAGTATCAGCACTTGTCATAAGTGGCTGCTGATAACTTCCACCACCTCTGGGCGTATTCTTTGAACGTCTCCTTCTCCTTTTTTTGCATAATCTGGAGTTGTTCTCTGGTGGGAGCAGTATCCAAGTTGAAATAATATTGCTTCATAAAAGCATCAGCTAAGTTTTCCCATCGGTTGATTCTTGTATGGTCTAACAGCATATACCACTGGAGTGTAGATCCAGTGAGGCTTTTGTGGAAGAAATTTAACATGAGTTTTTCATAATCCCCTACGATAGCCATCTCCGTGCAATAAGATCTCAGGTGAAACTGAGGGTTGGTGCTCCTATCGTACTTTTCAAATTCGGGGACTTTAAAGTCCTTTGGAATACTTACACTAGGATTTAACCTTAATTCCTTTGCATTCACTGCTCTATATAATCACACTCCTTGCAATGTTCTCAATTTCTCTTCTATCATAAGAACCTGATCCAGTATTTTCCTTTCTTTTTCATCCTCCTTGGGTTTCGATGGTGGCACGAATGGTACCAAGTCATAAGCATACCCTCCTGGAAGTCCGAACGCAGCGTTCCCTCATCTCTTGGAAAATTAATAGTCAATGGTGGTGGCAGGGGAGGTGGTACGACATTTACCATCCTCAGTAGCCCTGATGATTATCTTGGATGAAATGACTCTTGAGGTGGTGGGATGATTCCCTATTTCTCATGTTATCAACCATAAGATTCATAAGCTTGGACATCTGATCTTGAAGTTTATCTATACGATTTTCTAACCTTTTCATATTCTCTGAATTGGCTGGTTCTATTGACATGGTCCTGGTCATTTCGTATATGTTTCTAAGAGAGTGAGAATGCTTGGATATAGTCTTTCTTGCAGGAATGGTGTTTTCCCTGATGAAACAAAAATAAAATACAAAAACCTTAGTTTTGAAGCATGTTTTATTATGGGTTTAATGTCATTCTGAATTTAAACTTTCACTAAAAAAAAAAAGATTGGCATTAAAGACTGCATCCTACCCATATTCTTATTGAGAGTACAATATTCCACAAAGAAGAACATGGTTAGCAATATCCCAAGGGGATTTTAATTACCACATGAGCATTGCCTTCCCAAAGAGAAAACTTGCATTTAGACGAGTCGATATGTCACGTAATTGATGGCTTGACAAATCATAATTCTGTATGTTCCCACCCATGTTCTTATTGAGAGTACAATACTCTACAAAGAAGGACATGGTTAACAACATCCCAAAGAAATTCAAGATCATCACATGAGTATTGTCAATTACATATAAATGATCAGGAAAAAGGAAGATATATTCCATTCCAAGCCAATTATTTACAAAACTCCATGTTCAAATACATTTATCCAAATAACTAATTAGCTTTTTACATAAGTCAAGAAAAACTAATGGGTTGAGGGATGACCCCGGTACAGTAGGAGATTCTACCTGACAAAAGTTTGCAATGAATTCTGGTAATTTGCACTGGACTTCTCTCTTAGCCTCTTCACAAGCATCTAAGAGTCCCAAAGCCATGTCGTAGAGGGAATGATAATAATCTCTCTACTCAGCCTCCAAATATCCTTTTTCATTCAGATTGGCTAGAATTTTTACGAAAAGTAGTTCAAATGTATTAAGGAGAGCAAGGATCATGCCATTCAATCAGGCAACTTCAGCTTTTGCCCTGCCAAAATCTTCCTCAACACTGCATTGGTCAAGCGTTCCTTAGCAAGCATGTCGTCCAACACCTTAAGTTTCTTTTTCAAACTTAGTTCATTCCTTTCTAAATGATTTAGGAATTTCTAGGATCTCTTAATGTCCTAAATCCAATTCTCCTTAAATTGTTGAAATTCTTTGTTGTGTTTGATTTAGTTTGCTCGTATGGTTTTTTCGAGTTCTTTCACTTGCTGCTCTAATATCATATTCTTTTGGGCCAAGTCTAACTTTTCTTTCTCAGCCATCGCCAAACTTGCTAAACTTGCCTCCAAGCTATTGTGAGGTCACATTAGCTTTCTGTTGTTTGTTCATCCATTCATAATATTCATATGTGGCCCCCATAATTTACTTTCCTAATTCCTTTTTCCCTAGCACTACTATATTATCCTAAGCCTATTTGACTTCATGTATCAAGCTTCTATTTTCCCCTTGATTATAGTAAAAACTGAATCCGTCTATCAACTTTTGAGATGGTATCTTTTGAAGATATGCGAATTATTTAACCACCACTGCTAGTGTATAGGAAATGCATCCTCTAGCACCGATCAAAGGGACAAAAGGAAATTTGCCACAACTATAAATTACTTCGTCTTGGTTCCACCACGGTAATTTCCATAAAATCTCATCTCTCTTGGCACTATTGCATAACTTAATCCACTCTGTAATATTCAAATTTTATGTCTTTATCATACTGAAAAAATCAAAAGGCTCTAATTTTGGCATTCGAGAGTATTGTAACTTCCTGTAAAAATGATTAACCATCCAAACATAGAGCATTGATAAACAACATTCAATTTTCCCTCCTTGATTTTCATAGGTAAAATTTAGAGCAAGAAAGACCTATGCTAGAATGGCTGGCACCGAAATGACACCATATTGCTTCACTACGTGATACACGGACATGGCATCTCTATCCACAAAATTGGCAGCTAAAGGGAATAGAATTAAATCGTACATGGTTAATGTTAAGACTTTAGCAAATAAAACCCACTGTCTACCACAAGATAGCTTTTCCAAGTATTATTCCAGATATTCACGTGATAGCTCTTCAGTTTGCCCTTGTTTTGCCATTTTTGATTGAATTTCATATGTACTCTTGTTTAGTAAACTTGCTATAGCTTTATTTAATATAATATGCCCAGGGTAACTGAAGAATTTGGTATGACCTTTTAAGGCAAATCAATCATCGTTCCATATTATTTTATGGTTGGTGTGAGATGGCCATTAAGGAAGTTGAAGCACCTTAGCGAGCTATTCCAAAATTTTTGCAAAGCTATGATAGCCGAGCACTGAATTGAAACATGAACCAAATTCAAAATATTGCCATATCTCAATACCATTGATTCTCAAAGCATCCACTGTAAGGAGGTTTCTAAAACATTTAACCTATCAAGTGGCGACCATTGTTCTATCACTTTGCTGTTCTTCTTCAGCTTACTAAAACCTGGATCCATCTTTAATGCCAATCTTTTTAATTATTCAAATTCTTAACATAAAACCTATAACAACAATAGAAAACATGAAGGTTTTATTATTGGAAATCACAATTAAATTAAAGTCATGCAAAAAAAATCTTTTTTTTACACGGTAGTAAATAAAAGAAAGGAACGGTTAAAGAGAGCACGCTCTTCGTAATCCTGTTTTGGGTTATACTTAAGGCAAATGAGCTCTTCCTAAATGGTCAAGTTTTACTACAAGGTAGTTTCTATGGTCAACTTAATAGTGCAATGGCCTTATGGTAGGTCTATGATTCTAATGGAATTGTCTTAGAACAAATTACCCCCATTACAATAGTGAAGATCTCGACTTGCTAGTATACCTGCATAGGTGGACCAGGGCTCTACATGTAGCTAACTGGATAAGTGAGTTAACAATCTAAGCTAAGGTTTTCATGAATACTCTAGAGAATAAATCCCACTGAGCATCACTACGCTACCTCTAATTCTAACTTGGGTTCTCACAAACCCGGGTATAGGGCCCAAAGGTATGTGCAAGGGTTATGTATGATGCACGGTATGTGAAGAACATACAAACCTGAATCCTTAATTCATTTACCCAACAACCCCAAACAGCAGAGCAAAGCAGTTAATAGTCATCTACCCTAGGGTGTAAAAAGATATTGCAATTATAGTCATCTACCTTAGAGTTACAACAAAGGATGCCATTATGGAAAGCAATTTAAATACACAAAGAAATATCAAAAAACAGTAAAAAAAAATGCCAAAGCAGATATTTACAATGTGCTATATAGCTTTAAAAATAGGGGGTAATGAATCACAAACAAATCAAAAAGGGCTTGACTCTCTACTATGCCCAGCGGAGTCGCCAAACTGTCACAACGTGAAGGTTGAAAAAGGTACAGTCATGACCATGAGGCAACAAAAAGAAAAAACATACGAAGATTAAAAATAAAGTTGCCACTAATTAATTATAAGGATAATTGGGATCCTTAAAAAACCAAAAACTGGCCCTTGAAATCAGAAGATAGGTTCGGGAGTCTAATTACGTGTAAGGAAGGTGTTAGGTACCCTACAATCTCAATTCCTAAGGATGGTTATCCTAAGTCGTTTGTGCTTTATTTTATTTTTATTTTAATTAACCATTTTATTATTAATATGACGAAAAGATGAAAAAAAAATAACCAGACCTATCTTACTAGGTAAGTGCTTACGTACCCCGAGAGCGACATATATCATTCCTAGTCATAATTTCATCTAATTATCTCGAATTACGTGGACCTTAATCTCTCTCGGAATACGTAAGTACTTACCTAGTAAGACATATTCGGTTATTTCATCTTTCATCTTTTCGTCATATTAATATCAAAATGGATAATTAAAATAAAAATAAATTAAAGCACAAACGACTTAGGGATGGACATTGTAGGGTGCCTAACACCTTTCTTACTATTAACACTGTATTTTGTCTTTTTTTAATAATAAATAATAAATTTTTGAATTAAGAAAATTATATACAAAAATGATATATACAAAAATGAAAAAAAAATAATAAATTGAAGAAAATGAAAAGAAAATAATATTAAAATGCATACAAGAAAAAACAAACCCAAGTCTCTTAACCCAACATTTTCTCTTAGCCATTTTACCATTTTCGGACAACCGGTCATCCTCCTGAAGCCTAGTATGTCTCTTGGCCCATATGCTTATAGCCCGTCCACTAAACCAAACCGGCCCAATGCCAGCCCACTCCTCATATCCAACTTGTTTCCAAGTTTAATCTAACTCTTGCATCCTAGCGCCTTTCAGAGTTTCAGTAGCCCCCGTCAATAAAAATGGTCCCCTACTTCTGCTATATACTCCATCACTAGACGTGCCATCTTGCCTCACCAAGATACCCACTCGTAGCAGCAATTCAAGCTTCACAGCCAGCTCACACGCCCCTGGCTTTGCCCTGCTCACGAGTCCTTAATCTCCCTGCACACCCATTACCTTTGTTCCACTTCCTTTGCATGACTTCTGCTCCATTCTCCAACACGAAGACGCCCTATCTGCAACACGCACATCACGGAGACGCATCCTCTGCACCAGCACGCGCTTTCTTCTGCAATTTCACGCTCCATTCACCTCTGCAGCAACCTGTTTCGCATCACCCCCATACCTTTTCTGCCCACTTCCTCACCTTCTTGCAACCACACAGCCCTCATGGTCCTTCACCATCTGCAACACGTACATCACGAAGATGTGTCCTCTGCACCAGCAACTCCCGTAGCACATCTGCGGCATCCCTTCACTTATTTTTTGGATTTCATGCTGCTCCCTCCCTCCATGACTCCCTTCTGCAATTTTGCACTCTATTCATCCCACGCTCCTCATCGCGCCAATGCATCAGGGCCCTTGATTGGAGTTCAATTTTGCCTATAAAAGTAGGAGGGACAGAGGAGTGGAAAGGGGGATTTTTCAGAAGAATTGGAGAGGAACTTCATGGATTTTGGGGCTGAAGGAATACACAAAAGCAAATAAGGTAATTTCTGGGCTTTTCGGGTAGCATATTGGGGAATCTTGAAATTGCTGAGGAGGTTTGTCAAGTAGCTATTGTTCTGTATTTGAGTGAAGAAAAGCTTCAAGGAGGTAAGCCTGTTCCTTGGGGGTTACGCATGGTCTCCTCCAGTTTTCTTATTATTATTTTTTTTAGCTACGATGAAGACAAAAGGGGAATAACAAATCTGAATGCCTTTGAACGAATTCTGTGGAATCAGATTTGTTTTTGTCTAAATACTATCTCCATTAGTGTATCAAATCTGGCTTCAAATTTCTATCATATTTTGATTTTGTTTAAGCATGTTTCCATGTCTGATTGTTTTGACTCTGATTTAAATTATCAGCATGCTAACATGATTAAGAGTTTGACTTAAGCTGGAATGGAATGTCCTTTGCTTTGCTGGTTGAGGCTTCATTTCTAGTTCTAAGGATACTCTGTGTTGAACTCACTGCCTGAATGTGTCACCTCATAATTGATTTTTGTCTTTGGTTTAAGATTTATGACAATTTGGGGGTTTAAAAAGCATTTCTGGTTATGATGTCCAAAGTTGTCTATCTCTAGTTCAAGATACATGTTTCATGCAAGTTCAAATGTGTTTCAACCTCCTAATTCAAACTAGATTTTGATCTGTGGTTCAAGATAATTTGACATAGCATTTTGAAAATCGGTTCTGCTTGTAGTCCAAACCTAAGGCAGACTTACTTCATAAACTAGTGACCTAAATTTTGAGATTATCTTGGATTCAACATCATGATGTTTAGGCTTCAAATCTCTTGGTGAATAGGTGTTCTCAAAGTTATTTATGAATTTAGTGTACCTTGGATCTAAGAGCCTAGTTTTTTTTTTATTATTATTATTCTTATGTTTTTCCTTTGTTATCTTCATCTTTGATGTTTTGGTTTGTGAATATTCTACTATAAATATCTTATTTTTTATTTTTTATTTATATTTCCCTCTTGTTTCTTATTATTTTTATATTTTTTATTTGTTCTGCTACTTTTTTATTATTTTTATTGGGTTGTTTAAATTTTGTGGGATATAATATTCTGATTTTGTTTACATTACTTCCGTAAGGTATAAGCCATCCCCATCTTTTCATTTTCATTTCGTTTTGTTTATTTCATTTTATTTTTTTTATTTCTTATCTTATCTTATTTTTTTATTATTATATTTTATTTGTTTTTAACTATTTTAGCTCCTGCAAATAAATGCAAATGTGTCCAATGCACCTTAATTTTGGTTCAAGGAAAATAGTGAAAATAAAGTTAAAATCATTTTCAAAATGTGTTTTTAGAAATGAATTAGATAAATTTTTATGTGAATACTTTGAATTGTTTTTTTAATTGTAAAAATTATTTTTTATGAGTGGGTTTCAAGGGGCCTTTAGATCAAGTTGATTTTGGATCTAATCTCACTTGAGGGTGGGTTTCAAAGGCTCATAAAAACTAAAGTTAGTTTTTAGAAGGGAGTTTCAAAAGCCCATTAAATCAAAACATTTTAATTCATTGTTTTTGGTTTTAGGGACCCACTTCAATTGAATTTCTTTTGGTGATTTAAAACAAATGTTCCAATGGCCTGCTAGGATAAGTAATTTCGAAATTATAACATTCCTAAATACTTCCTTGTTCAAAAATTAATTTCATGGGTTTTGGATGAGGACTCAGTGCCTCTACATTGTCTATTCTTATAGGATTTTGAGTGGGGACCCAGTACCTCCACATCGTTCAATTCTTAGGACTTTAGGTGAGGACCCAGTACCTCCACATTGTCCAATTCTTAGGACTTTGAGTGAGGACCCAGTGCCTCCACATTGTCCATTTCTTAGGCTTTGGGTGAGGACCCAGTATCTTTGCATTGTCCTAGTCTTTTGACTTTGAGTGATAATTAAGTATCTCCGCATTATCATTTCCCTTGACTTTAGGTGAGGATTCATTGTCTCTGCATTGTCTACTGTTTGTCCTAAGAAAGCGATCATATATCTTTCCTAATCATAATTTCATCTAATTATCTCGACCTACATAGACCTTAATCCCTCTTAGGGTACGTAGGCACTTACCCAATAAGACATGTCCGATTATTTCATTTTTCATATTTTCATCATATTAATAACTAAATGGGTAATTAAAATAAAAATAAAATGAAGCAAAAATGACTTAGGGTAACCATCCTTAGGGATGGGCATTGTAGAGTGCCTAACACCTTCCCTACCCGTAATTAAACTCCCGAATTTATTCTCTGGTTTCAAGGGCCAGTTTTTAGTTTTTTTAAGGATCTCAATTATCCTTATAATTAATTAGTTGCAACTCAATTTTTAATCTCTTTATGTTTTTCCCTTTTGTCGTCTCATCGTCATGACTGTGCTTTTTTCAGCCTTCACGTTGTGACATCAACCACTTGACACCCAACTATACTTGTGATTTAAAACTTTTTCTTTGAAAATTTAAAATCTATCATTCAACTTTATGAAATTATAAATTAGAATTAGATTGTGATTTAAAAATTAACACTATGGGTAATTTATTAAAAAAATATAAGATAGCATATGTTAAATAAACATTCTAAGTATGTTTGAAACCAAATCTATAGAGAATTTTATTAAATTCTTATTAATGAGTTTAATTGAAGTCTTTTATTTAATTAATTTGTGCGCTTAAAATAAAACTTAAATTTTATAGCATTCAATTTAATTTTGTTATTTGAATTATATTTTATTGCGATAGAACTCAATTCAATTATCAACCTTACAATAATATCATTTTCTAATGTGGCATTTTGTCACCAAATGAACTAATGCTATAGAACTCAATTCAATTATTACATTTATTTTATTTTGTTAATTTTACAAATACATGTTCTATATTTTTAAAACAAGTTACACATAATTTTAATTTAAAAAATCAACAATTAGTCAATGATTAACTTTCAATTATTTGTATAAAAACCCAAAATTATCCTTAATGAACTATTTAATGCAATGTTATTTTGAACTCATCACATATATTAAATAATTCTTTTATAATCACAAGCAAGTATCTTTTTACAGTATATTTTTTATTTTTATTAAAAATAATTTTTATTAAGAATAATCTTCAATTTAATTTTTTATTCAGTGTTAATAAAGTGATATATATATAAAAAAATAAAAAATAAAATTTTAATAAGAAAATTTTAACTTTGTGCTTTGACTCTCAAAAATTAACTCACAAAAATTAATTCAAATTGACTCTCACAAAAAAATTTAATTCTCACAAATTTCACAATTTATTTTAACCATTATCAACACTCATCTTATCACACTTATATCATATCACAAAAGCTTTTTATCCAAAATTCTTTATTTTAATTTATAGTGAAAACAAACTCAATTAAAATTATTTAATTATTTTCTCTTTTCTACGTGAAGGTGAAATTTTAATGTTACATGATAACATAGATGTTGCAAGAAAGTTTTTTGAATCTATTGTATATATACATATATACAACAATTTAAATTATTTTACAGTTACACTTTGATAAATATTTTTAAAAAATATTATATTTCAAAACTAATGGTGTGATATATATAAAATTATGTTTTATATTATTATAAAATATATTATAATATTATGTAAGATATAAAAATAAATTTCACAATACTAATTTAAAATTAATTTTTATAAAATACAAATAAAATGAATCCTAAATTTTTGGTGGTTAATAGTCACTATACCGTCACATTAGAAGATAGGAAAACATAAAGAAACGAGTAATTTAGTTAATAAAATAAAAAAAATAAATGGAACTTTAAAAAAAAAAAAAAAAAATATATATATATATATATATATCAAGACAATCAATGTCAAAGTCCTGACTACTGTGATTGTAGTGAGTGTAGACAACAGCTAAACATAAGAGTAATTTCTACAGAAAATATACAATTTTTTCTTGAAATTATAGACAAAATAGAAGACCCTGAAATCAAACA
>JASKGM010050544.1:0-20097 GCA_034509205.1 Ceratonia siliqua
ACAAGTTAAGAAA
The DNA here is from genome assembly GCA_034509205.1 of Ceratonia siliqua. Lineage (NCBI taxonomy): Eukaryota > Viridiplantae > Streptophyta > Magnoliopsida > Fabales > Fabaceae > Ceratonia > Ceratonia siliqua. The sequence goes on from JASKGM010050544.1 coordinate 14, forward strand.
TTTGGAAATTGGCAAGTTTAAATTTATAGAATTCTCACTCACCCAACAATTTACAATCTCCAAATTGACCCATAGTCATATATTTGCTTGTTTTCCAAGCAAAAAGTGATAGATAGCTCCTTACTCAAATGGCTTTGAACCTACCTAAAAATTTTCAACCAAGAAACTTTCTATCTAACCAATTCTTAGACCCCAAATTCTTTTGTTCCTCATTAGCCAAAAGAGCAAGTTCTTACCTATTCAAGAGGAATAGATTTCAAGACACAGAAATTTGACCTCCCCTAAACCAATGCCCAACGCAACTCACACACCCAACAGTGGTAAGCACAAGAGGTGGCTCACGGCAACAAGGGCGACAGTGGCTGGGCAACCAGAAAAGACGTAGAACATCGGAGAAGGAAGCACAAAAATGGAGAGTGTGCTTGAAAATCTTCGAATGGCAAAAGGGGGTGCAGCGCTACAGGGGGTGTTTTGGGGGGGGGATAGAGAAGTTTTGTTATTTTTTTGGCTTTTAAGGGGGTGAGGGACCTATTTACAGTTATTGAAAGTTTAAATTTTTGCTACATAGTCCTTCTATTTGAGTTTATTACACTCAGACCCCCACACTTGGCTGACTAGCTATGGTCAATTAATTCATTGTATAATTGGATTTTTAATTTATTGATAGATTATTCTTATAGGAATAACATTTACGGACATGCAAGCAAAGCGTAAAGACATTATGACAATTATTCTTAAGCTTCTTGCCTCTAAAGTTGAAGGGCAACCTTGGATAGTAGTGTAATAAATTTTAAAGCAAGCAAGGTGAGTAGGTGTTCTTTGTCCTTTACTGCAAGTAGTCTATATGATTTTCCTACTTTGTTATTTTGACTTATTATATTTGAAGGTATTACAATTATATGAATGTTCAACTAAATAAATTATGATATTTTCTTTGAGATCTTAAAGTGAGTTGGGAGTTGGATTAATCTTCTGTTAAAAAAAAATTTATTAGTTATTTTCTCGATGAAACTCTGACCAAGTGTTTTCCCCTTATGATTTAGTTTTGATGTACGAGATTTTAAATGAGTTTCGATATATATTGCAAGTATATTTTTGTGATATAATATTCTTATTTTATTTAAAAAGCTTATAAGTGTTAAACTATTTTTATACAAACGCATGAAAAATTGCTTGGGTGGGTTCTTTGGCTACTTTCATAGAGAACTCTGCTCTGCTTTGAATATCTGTATTTGTATCTGAAAGAGCTCTGCTCTAAATATCTATATATGTATCTAAAAGAATTCTGCTCCGAATATCTGTATCTGTATCTGAAAGAGCTATACTCTGAATATCTGTATCTATATCTGAAAGAGCTATGCTCTAAATATTTGTTATCTGTTATCTGTATATAACAGGGAGCTTAGCTCCGAACTAAATAGGTGATATATGTTATTTGTATTTGACAGAGTTCCTCATATGAAAGGGCCTTGAATCCATCCTCCCTTATTTACATTTGTATTTCGTAAATATATTTTTATCAATTTTTCTTTATGGTAAAATTTTACTATTATATAATTTAAAACTCCATTTTGATCGAATGTAATATTGACCCAAGTTCAATCTGATTTATTTTATAGGGTACAATTTTAGTTTTGATTGATAGAAATATGATATTGATCTGAGTTTGATTTGACCCACTTGAAATTTTGTACCTATGCATCTATATATATTATACGTATTTCAAAGGCATGTAGATTTTCTATATGTATATAAGAAAAAAATTATCCATCTCTTTGTTTGCATATATGCCTATTCATGAATTAACATTTAAAGATTATAATTATATTGACTTTTACTAGTGATTGTATCTATAAGTACATGAAATTTTCCTTCTCACTGAACTTTTGACTCACTCCTTTTATTGTTCCCATCAGATTATTTGAAGTTTTTCCTAGAAGACAGATGGAGCAAGGCTTAATGTTATGGACAGTTGGATTAGGACACATGTTGTCTTGTTGAAATGTTATCAGGCACATATTTAATCTGATAGTTTGGAATTGCAAATCTATCTATATATTCAAATGCTTGTAGGATGTTATTGATATAATATTATTCCTACGCTGGTCACGTGCCTGAATTAGGGGTGTGACATAACACCATCAATAAAGTGTGCATATGTCATTTTAAATAAATTTGTAGTCAACCATGAATGAACATACTTCTCTAGATCATCATTTTTCCATAATATAGCAGCAACAACATGAACATAAGGGATTCCACATAAATCCCAAACTCTATAAGAACACATGTCATTCTTAATGTTCACTACAAATCTTGTGCAGGTGTCACATGATACTTCATATTGTACCTTTACAAGATCTCATATCTTGCTCTCCCATTTCAATAGGTGGTGCTTCAATTTGGCCAACACTTGTCACCAAAGATGGCTTAGAGGTCATTCTATATGATCATGAAAAGTATGTTCATCCACGATTGACTACGGATTTATTTGAAATGACATATGCACACTTTATTGATGGTGTTAATGATCGAAATCTTTGGTCAGTAAGTGGTCTTGATGCTATTCAGCCACCACCAGTCAAAAAGGGGAAAGTAAAAGGAAAGGTAAAAATTATCACATCCTCACATATAATATTCATTACCTCTATCAAAACCTACTAACCTATTTAACTTTGTAGAAGATGAAGAAATGTAAAGACAATGCAGTTACTGCTAGTGTTGCACATGATGGTGTTGTTGCTGGTGTTACACATGATGGTGTTGCTGTTGGTATTGCGCATGATGGTGCTGCAATTAATGTGGTTAGAGCTGAATTGTTAATATTTAATTTTTCTTTCTGTGTAACCCCATTAACAATTAAATTAGTAACTTATTCTTTCCTTAGTTCAGTCACAGCAAAGCTAGATAACTCAATAGCAACAACCTACTGCAAAGAGAAATGGGTAACCCACTGAAGAGGATAGGATTGGGATATCTATTACTATTATGTGTGTCAAAGTTGTGAATAATGTAGCATATGTTCCTTTTTGTTTAAGAAGCTTATGCTATAGTCACTGGATTATTTTGATATTTTTTGTGTAATCTGAAAGTATTACACGACCTAGATACAATGCAAACTTGTTATGTTAATAGAGATTGTTTTTTTTATAAATATGATTCAATATTTTGGATTGACTATTATTATTGTCACTATTTATTATTATTATTATTATTATTATTATTATTATTATCATCATCATCATGGACCCATATGATCTATTTCACTATTTATTTTTATTATTATTATTATTATTAGGGGCCCATAACATACCGTATTTGTTAAATGATTGGATTTTCTTCTTGAAGCAACTAAACTAGTAAAGCTATTTCCATAGGATAAACAAAAATATATGCGCCTTGTACTCAAGGGCTAAACTGAGAACAAGCATAAAAGTTAAGAACTAAACTGAGAATGTACACAAAAGTCAAGGACAAAACTGAAAACCTGCACAAAAGTCAATGACTAATATACATAAAAGTTAAGGACAAAATGAATTATTTGCATATAACTTGACATTTCAAGTTACCATGTCATGGACATGTAATATCTTCGTTAGTGTGCTAAACGGAGTCTGATGGAAGGATTTAAATGATGCAAAAATGAAAGGTGAGATACCTTTCTGAGAATACTTTACACTCATAAGCTAAACTAAGAATGTTTCTAAAAGTGAGAGACTAAAACAGTATTTTAGTCTACACTAACTAAATTGTATTGATGGCATAATGCGTAGATAAAAGAAAGAAGAAAGGGCACACAAGGAAATGCACATTTCTAGGAAAAGTCAACAATGTCATTTATACAATTAGGAGAAAGCAATATCATAGGCAAAAGTAAAAAAAACACAAGCAAATGAAAGATAAAAGAAGAAGAAAGAGACACAATATGCAAATATTATCCAAAGGAAAAAAGATTGCCTGCAATATGCAATGTAACCTTGGGGAGGAAACGACTTACAAGCTATAAAGGAAAATAGAATCCCAAGTTAAATCTCTTGATTGATACTGAAAAATTCCTTTTAAAAGTCAAGTGAATTGGATATAGATATATTCTTTTACGGTTGAACCAGTATAAATCTTTATATACTTAATTTCCTCTTATCATCTTCTTTTTATTTATGCTGGTTTACAACTGTTATTTGAGTTTGCCTATTTTGAGAAGGTCATTAAAATCTTTCAAGACACTAAAATTTTTCAAGATACTGAAACTTTCAATGAACTAATTTTTAAGTGTTCCAACTGTTTACTTGAGATTTTTCAATCCTCTCTTCATTATTATTTGTGAAACATATATATACAAAAAAAATTGAAATTTAAAGATTAAATTTGAAATACCAATTCACCCAATATTTTTTACTTTCAGATTAAGCAATATTGTTAAAGTCAAATATGGTGTTAAGCCTGCAATTCTAATGGTGGTGGTCCAGTTTGTGTATGCTGGGGTCAATATCTGTTCAAATTGGTAGCAAATGATGGGATGAGCTTGAGTGTTATTATCGCCTGCAGGTTCATCTTTGCTACCATCTTCATTCTTCCTCTTGCTCTCTTCTTTGAAACGCGATTCATTCCATTTTCATTAATATGAAGGATAATTATATATGTTTTGTTTAAGATCATTTCTATTTAAATATCAAAATAAAGATGTAAATTATAAAAGTCTTCATAAATTACAAGAATTTCGTTCCTCTTCATCTACCAATATCTAACAATTTCCCTTTTAATTAAAAAATCTCAAATTTATGGGATGGACATTGGATATAAACATTTGAATTAAAAAAAGGAAAAAACTTTTAAGTAAAACATCTTCAAATCAATGAATACTATGTCATTATGTCCTTCAATAAATTAATAGTACGTGCAATAATTTTTTTTGACTCATTTAATTCAATTATTTTTATTAGTGACTATTAACTTATATGTCATTCATTTATTAAAAACCTTGATGACAAACATTTAAAAAACTTTACCTAAGTTTTGTTCTTAAAAAAGCACAAACACATACACAATGACTTAAGACGTTTAATCCTTACTTTTTAAATAATGATTTTTGCTATATTTACATAAATAGTAACTCATAAAATGTAGCGGATCTTGAACAAAATATTTAGGAGGGTAAAATTTGTTTGATGATCAAGCTGCACTATGTTATTTCTTGGTAGCTTTTAATGGCCTTATTGGTACCAAAAAAAGGACAAATATTGGTAAATAAAAATAACAAGATAACTGTGTAAGATGACTATGCAAGCTAGCTCAACAACGATAATGAAATCCTGTCTTTGATAGCAGATCAGTTACATTCGAGAATAGATGAGAAAAAAAATAAGTATATAACATATAAAGGTGTTGTGCTCTCCAAAGAGCAACTCTTCTCAAAATCTCAAAAGGTGCTGAGTTGGAATCCCATTCTAACTAAGGATTCTTGTGGTTCCGGAGGATCCAGCTACAGGAGAACCGGGAATGGAGAGCTTTCCCCCCCTTTCCGCCCAACTCTTTGGTCTTAAGAATGCTGGTTTTAAGAATGAGTGATTGCCCTTCTTCGACCCTTACTGTCCAACCTGAGAGCGGCGAATCCTCTTGAAAGAGAGGGGTGCCTTCGGGAACGCGGACACAGGTGGTGCATGGCTGTCGTCAACTCGTGCCGTAAGGTGTTGGGTTAAGTCCCGCAACGAGCGCAACCCTCGTGTTTAGTTGCCAACATTGAGTTTGGAACCCTGAGCAGACTACCGATGATAAGCAGGAGGAAGGTGCATATATGAAAATGAAGAGTTGAAAGATTTGCAAAGAAAACTAAACATCATAGGTGCTGTGAATTTGAAAATACAAGATGTATATAATAAAATATGAAAGAAAAGAGAGTTTGAGAGATAATACAAAAAGAATAAAACAGTTGGAAAGAGAAGATAAGAAAATATTATTTATAATTGTATATTCTTTTCGTTACACATATTTTATAAATTCACTTTTAACTATTAATATATTATAAAAAAATCACATAAATTTTATTTTTAAATTTTGGTGCCACCTAATTCTTGGAGTATTCATGTTCCAAGAGTAGTTTTTAATTTGTTTAATTTTTAATTTTTTTTATATTTTTTATTTTAAGAAGTAATTTAAAAAATTTTGAAAAAATTGAAAAAATTATAACATAAATATTCAAAAATAAATCAAAAAACAAAATAAAGAAATAAAAAAGAATTCTTTTAATTTTTTTAACTTTTTTTTCCAAAATTTTTTAAAATTTTTTTAAATTACTTCTTAAAATAAAAAATTATAAAAAATAAAAATAAAACAAATCAAAAGCTACTCTTGGAGCATGAATATTCTATTGATGCTCAAGAGTAGGATAGCATTCTTTAAACAAGCGGTTTCTCCCTTACTCAAGAGTAGGATAACATTCTCTAAACAAGCGGTTTCTCCCCTGCTCAAGGGGAGCTGTTTTTAATTTTTAAAATTATAAATTTTAGTTTTTTTTAATTTTAATTTTAATTTTAATAAATAAGTTAAAAAATTTTTAAAAATAAAAAAAGAATCAAAAGATTTTTTATTTTTTTATTACGTTTTTTGAATTATTTTTTGAATAATGTGTTATGTAAATTTTTTTAATACTTTTTAATTTTTTTCAAATTTTTTAACTTATTTCTAAAAATAAAAATTTTAAAAAAAATTAAATTTTAAAATTTTAAAATTAAAAACATACTCCTAAGTATTGAGAATAAGGATAGCATTCCCCAAGATAATTATGTAGCAAATTTTTTTAAGACGGTCAACCCCTATCTCTGTACTATGCTGCTCACAAAGTATCTATTTATTATTTAATAATATATTTTTTCCCATACAGTTGCTCCCTCTTTATTGTAAAGCCAACAGTGTGGCGTAAGTTTTCCCATACAGGTGAGTTTTGTCTTTTAATCAATGGATTTGTGTGAATGGATCCACGAACAAAGAGAGTATATTCTAAGGGCCGGCCAAGTCAGTATCTGCTATATAGATTCTCCTTCTTTGCCGACCCAATAATTAAACCCTTCATTGCACTCTCTCTCCCCTCTCTCTCTCTCGATTCTCCGAAGCATATGAACATGGGAGCTGCAGAAGCAAGGATGAAGAATGTGTGGAAGGTAGCGATGGTAATGGTGGTGGTGGTGACTGCACTTGCTGCTGCCACTGTGCTTTACAAGCTTGCTATTCTCGACGGAATGAACTTTGCTGTCATCAATGCCTACCGTTTCATCTTTGCTACCATTTTCATGGTTCCTCTTGCTTGTCTTTATGAAAGGTCCATGCCATTCCCGCCCTCCACATTATTTATGCTTTTTATTTATTAGCGGTCCACTGTGATTTTAACCCTAATATATATCTTGGATGACAAAAGGCATTCAAGTTTAGTTCAATACTATTATTCAAAATATTTGTTATCATTTAAGATATCAAGATGTTATGGGATGATATTATTTTGAGAAGTATAAGATACTATTCAAAAAATAATGAAAATCCCATATTACATCACTTTTAGATTTATTAATTTTTATAAAATTTCAAATATATTATTTTCTTAACAATTTTTAATTGTCATCAATCTTAGACATCATGAAATATTATAATATTTTAATATCTTATATTATGATATTTCAATTTGCTTTTACTTATACCTTTTAACCAAACGAGCAGCAGAAAAAGATTAGGGCTTTTTTTAAAACCAGAGTATAAGAGTTATAACTTGGTACGTCTCTAATGGATTTTATTTTTTACAGGAAGAAGATGCCAAGGCTAACTTGGAAGGTGTTTTTTATGACATTTCTTTGTGGCTTATTTGGGTAAGTTTTTGTTTATTCTATTATAGATATAAATTATATAAAATTATTTGTGAACATATAATTTTAGCCTATACTAAAGGTAAGCATGCATGTATTTTTTTTCTTTTTTGATTTTAGTCTAAGATTATGTTTAAAAACTTAAAAGAATAGGAGATGGAATGAAAAGGGAAGAGATGGAGGGAGTGAAAAAGAAGGGGAAAGGCAAGTTCAAGATTTTAATAACCTTTTTATTATGAGTTTATTTGAGGGAAAAATTATAAATTGAAAATTTCAAAATAAAATAATTAAGGAAATTCATTCCTTCATCTTATCCCCTAAAAATATCTGAATAAGCATTTTCCTCATAGCTTATTATTTGGGAAAACTACGTTATTCATATTACAATTAAATAATCAGAAAATAAATTAATTAATGGTTAATTATATATGAAATGCAATGCAAGGAAACTCTATTTCAAAACCTTTTCTTTGAGTGTCTGGATTTGACATCAGCAACATTTGTTTCAGCCTCCTTTAACCTTATTCCAGCCATCAACTTCATCTTGGCTATTTCTTTTGGATATACTTAACATCACCATTAATTACTTTATATTGCTTTTTGTAATAATTCATTTGTATTAAATTTCCATTTTGTTTTGATGTGTTACAGCCTTTTCCAAACTTGGCTTTCAAAAAGAGAAAGTAAAGTGAGAAAAAGTCACCATTATAAAATAACATGATATGTAATATCTAGAGGTGGATCTTAGTTGAAGGATAGGGGATGACTGTTCCTTGAAAAAAAATTTTATGTAAATTTGCTTCTAAATTTTTTTTATATGTTTTGTCCTTCTAAAAATAAAATTTGTGAATAATTTTTTAAAAATATTTTGTCCCCCAAACATTTTATTCAAGATCGGTCGCTGATAAGATCAAACACGTCCATAGAGAGTGATAATAAGATTTTCATCAATCATGATATATATAGCTTAATTATATGGTGAAGTAAATTAATTTCATGTTGCAATTAAATAATGGCTAATTATATTTGAATTACAATTAATGCAGGGGAACTCTATTTCAAAACCTTTACTTGGAGAGTCTGGTTTTGACATCAGCAACATTTGCTTCTGCCTCCTTTAATCTTATTCCTGCCATCACCTTCATCTTGGCCATTTCTTTTCGGTACTTACCATGATCACTTCATCTTTTCATGATTCATTTATATTAATTATCATCTTTTTGTGATAAAATTTCCATTTAAATGAAGATATATATTTTTAATATTGTTTTTTCTGCTTTCATTTGTACATTTTATAGGTCAATCTCTTATCTCTTATCTCTTTTTTTATTTTTTTTTATTTCCAAACACGAATAATAAAAATTGTTTTTTTGGGGAGAAAGCCTTTTTTTTAAAAAAAAAGTCATTTTGATAAATCTTGAACTGTTCGTATCTCCTTGTTTTAAAAGGAGAAGTTAAAATAAAGGAGTTTTTTAACTTTAAGGAGAAGGTAAATTTTTTAACTTCTTCAGTTAAGGAGATTGACAGAAGGAGAAATAAAATTTTTTGTTTATTACTACATTTGAAGGTAAAATAGTATCTCCTTCTAAAAAAATATCTTATTTTTTCAGAATCAATTTCTTATTCTATAAAAGTCATTATTTTTAAAGAAGATCCGAACAGGCCCTAAACAGAAAAAAGTTGAGTCTAATTTTTGTAAATCTTTTAAATTTAAACAATTAATTTTTATATGAAATAAAATTTAAAACTTGATTTGTAGATATATATAAATGGTTAAATTACTATTTTAGTCACTTAACTTTATTTTTTAGTTTTTTAATTTTTATTTGTTTCTCAATATTTTTTCTGTAGTTTGGAAAAATTAAATTTAGGAAAAGCAGCTGGGAAGGCTAAGATATTAGGAACTCTAACTGGAATTGGTGGGGCAATGGTGATGACCTTTCTGAAAGGTACTGAAATTAACATTTGGTCTTCTCATATGCATCCACGTCAGCACCACAATGCCAACGTGGCACACCAAAACGCAGAATTTGGACAACGGATATTGGGTGCCGTTTGTGCTTTTGGAAGCTGCTTCTCGTACGCCTCTTGGCTCATCATTCAGGTTCTTTTATCTTTTGCCCTTTAATTTATCACTCTCTCAAAAATACCCATATTTTGCTTTGTTAATTAATTTAGCCAAGAGAAATCTTATCTTTATGTCGTTTGGTCCATGCGTGGAAAAGTCGTTTGACTAGTGTTTGGTGTTGTCGTTTACTACATGAAACAGGGTAAGATGAGTGCAAGTCCTAAAGAATACCCTAGCCATTACACAAACACAGCGTTGATGTCTACAATGGCGGCAATTCAATCCACTGTTTTTGCTCTTTGTATCCAAAGGGATTGGAGCCAATGGAAATTGGGTTCCAATATTAGGCTTATAACTGTCCTTTTTTCGGTATGCTTCTTATAATTTAAACAAAATCATTTTTTGCACTATATTTTATAACAAAAAATATTATTTTAACCCCTTATTATTCATATTTTTTATATCATCATTTATAACCATTCATTTAATATAAAAATAACAAATAACAAATGTTAAATATGAAAAATGTTTAAAAAATATGTGAAATAAAAAAATATGAAAATAAATTTTATAAAGATATTGTAACATTATAAAATATAGCATTTTTAAAGTACACATAAATGTAATTAACTCTATAATTTATTTAAGAGTTAATTTCATTTAGTTATTTATAGATATCATAATTTAAAATGGTACTTTATAAAATTTAATGTTATTATAAAATATAATTTTAGACTTATTTAAGACACTAAAAAAAATTAAATATTATAAAGTTGTTTTATAATACTGTATCTTAAAATACTAACAAATAATTAACTATTTATTTATTAAATAATTTTAAGATAAAAATATCATATTTCAAAACAATATCTCATAATTTTTATTTCTTGTACTATTATAAAACATCATGATTTAAGAAAAAATAAATAAATCTAATTAATACAGTCTTTCTGAAAATAAATCTAACTAGGTTACAGTTTTAGTTTGAAATGATAATATTTTTTCGCAATTACCCTAATTGTAATATTGTAATTTAAAGTCATAATTATATAATTTTTATGACGCAATAATATTTTATATCCTAATATTGTAGGGAATCGTGGCCTCCGGAGTGATGGTTATTGCGATTGCTTGGTGTGTGGGGCTGAGGGGCCCACTGTTTGTGTCTAGTTTCAACCCTCTGTTAGTCGTGATTGTGGCTATCGCCGGATCTTTGGTATTGGATGAGAATCTTTACGTAGGAAGGTATCCATAGAATTATTTTCTCCAAAATACATTTTCTTCCTAACTTCATGTGTTACTAATATTTCTTACTTTATTTAATCTAAAATATAATTAAGCCGAACCAAGCTCTTAGGGTCAAGGAAAAAAAATCTTTTAAAAAAAGAGCTAAATTTTCATAAAATTTATATAATTTGAAAGTTAGAGATATATTAAAAGTAAGTTATAGGACTAGTCCTTATAGTCAATTAAAAATTTCAAAACTTGAATGTGATTTTTAAAACATTGGTTTTACCTATATAAATAGGGAGACATAATTGACTAAATTTTTTTCTTAACTAATGCAGTTAATTAGTTAATATATATTAAACCTAATTGAACATGAATTTGTATACTAGCTAGTACATAATTGTAAATGACTGTGTTATCCGTGTTTATTATTGAGTTTGATTTTTGGTTATTGTAAAACATATATATGCAGTGTCGTTGGGGCGGTGTTGATTGTGGGTGGGTTGTACATGGTGCTATGGGGTAAGGGAAAAGAGGCCAAAAACAGGGCTAAAGATGTGCCATTGCCATTACAAAGCTCCCAACAAAGCCTAGTTCATGATCAAAGTGACCATTCTATTGCCAAGAATAATGAAGAAGACGATGAAGCTAGTAAAGAGAAACAAGAAGGGACAGTTTCTAGCAATGTCTAAGCTCCTGGGACAATATTCTAATAAGTTCTGACTATGTAAAAGGCATTTATGTATGCAGCTTCAAGTTATGTTGAAATCTTGTATTTTTGTAGTATTTAATCAATTTTTTATTTATCTCTATTTGAATTGGTTTATGGGGGAAACGCAAAGAGAAGAAAAAGATGAATCAATTAGTACCATCTTCATCATCATGAGAAAGCCCCCATGAATCTGACACTGTCCAAGTCCAAGTCCAATTCATTGTAAGGTCTCCAGTTCCACATAAAACCAACAATGTCATCCAAGGTAGTGCTGCAGAAGTTGCTTGAACATTAATATTCATCACAAGGAACAAGACGAGGATGAAGAAGAAGAAGAAGAAGAAGAGGAAGTAACTTAGTGGGAATCGTTGATCATATACCTAAACATTCCTTTTTAGTTCTAACTTCTAAACAAAATTCAAATCGTAGTATTCATTGTAGATACCCTTTCATTTTTGCTATTTTTGGGGAACTCAAGCCCTGCACTGCTCAATTTCAAATATGATTTCTTCCAATTCCTTTATTTATTTATTTTAAAATTCTCTGGGTAAATTAAAGAACAAACAATACTTCAATTGTAACCAAAAACATTGTTATGCTAGTTAATTATTATAAACTAGTGTGCTACTTATATATTTGTGAGTTTTGTGAGAAATGTTAGTTTGTATGAATATGGGATCCTCGAACAAAGAGAGTATATTCTAAGGGCCGGCCTAGTCAGTATCTGCCATATAGAATCTCCTTCTTTGCCGACCCAAGAATCAAACCCTTTATTGTACTCTCTCTCCCCTCACTCTCTCTAGATTCTCTGAAGCATGAACATGAGAGCTGCAGAAGCAAGGATGAAGAATGTGTGGATGGTAGGGGTGGTAAAAGCTAAAAAACTTGCTGGTGAGTTTTGTCTTTAAATAAATGGATTTGTGTGGATGGGATAGAATCTCCTTGTAATTGCCGAACCAAGAATCAAACCCTTTATTGCACTCTCTCTTCTCTCTCTCTCTCTAGATTATCTGAAGCATGAACATGGGAACTGCTGAATCAAGGATGATGAATGTATGGAAGGTAGCGGTGGTAATAATGGCGGGGGTGGTTGCTGCATTTGCTGCTGTCACTGTGCTTAGCAAGCTTGCTATTATCGACGGAATGAACTTTGCTATCATCAATGCCTACCGTTTCATCTTTGCTACCCTTTTTATGGTTCCTCTTGCTTGTCTTAATGAAAGGTCCATGCCATTCCGGCCCTGCACATTATTTCTGTTTTTCTATTTTTTTTATTAATCATTAATGACTAAAAGCATCCAAATTTGGTACAGTAAAGCAATTTTTAAAATATTTAACTTATATATATAGATACTATTTTTTGAATATTTTGTTAAAGTTGATTATAGTTTAAAATTATTAAAAAGAGGTAATTAAATATGTAAATTTCAGTGTAATAGGAGCAGTGTTGATAGTGTGTGGATTGAACGTGGTGTTATGGGGGAAATGCAAAGAGAAGAGAAATATTAATCAATTAGTGTCATCACCCTCATCAGAAGCCCCCAAGAATCGGACACAGTCCAAGTCCAAGTCATCGTAAGGTCTCCAGTTCCACATAAAACCAACAATGCCATCCAAGGTAATGCTGCAAAAGCTGCTTGAACATTAATATTCATCGCGCGCAAGAAACATGGCGAAGATGAAGAAGAGGAAGAGGAGTAAGTAACTTGGCGGGAATCATTGATCATATACCTAGACATTCTTTTTTAGTTCTAACTTCTAAACAAAATTGAGATCATAGTGTTAATTGTAGATACCCTTCATTCATTTTTGCTAGTAATTTCCTTCATTCATTTTTGCTAGTTTTGGGGAACTCAAGCCCTGCACTACTCAATTTCAATATCATTTCTTCCAATTCTGTTATTTATTTATTTATTTTTAAATTCTATGGATAAATTAAAGAACAAACTATACTTCAATAACATGTCATTATGTACTTCAATAAATTAATGATATTTGTAATATTGTTTACTTATTAATTAATTCAATTATTTTTATTAGTGATTATTAACTTATATGTCATTCATTTATTAAAAAACTTGATGAGAAACTTTTAAAAAACTTTACTTAAGTTTTATACTTATAAAAAAAACACAAACACAACAACCAACTATAGAGGTGTAACCTAATTTTCTAAATGATTTTTGCTACATTTACATAAATAATAATTTACAAAACTCACAAAGTATTTATTTAATACTGCATTCTTCCTCATACAGTTCCTCTCTCTTTATTGTAAAGCCAAAAGTGTGTAACATATAGATTTGTGAGTTTTGTGAAACATGCTAATTTGTGTGACTAACATTGCTCTTTTTAAGGGCCGTTTGGGACAGCTAAGCTGCTTTTTTTAAAAAAAATAAATATATTTTTTATTTTGACAGTTTGTATGAAATTATTTTTATAAGTACTTATTTTAAAAATAAGCAGAAATGTTACTTTTTTTTTTAAGTAGGAAAATGTTGCTCAAAAAATAATCAGGTTTAACGGAAGAGAGAAAAAATTTTGTAAACAAATATACCCCTAAGATATTTCACAAATTCTTTAAAAAGCACTTTTATATGTCATTTTTAGTAATTTTACATACTAAAAAGTACTTTTATATTTTTGCATCCAAACGCAAAACATTTGCTTTTTTCAATAAAATCACTTCTGCATAATTACATCCAAACATCAAATACTTGCTTTTTTTAAAAAAAATCACTTATATTTAAAGCATTTAATTAAAAGTACAAGCACATCCAAACTCTATAAATAATTGAATTAAATTATTATTAAATTAAATTAACAGCTAAAAAAACTTGTTGGCGAGTTGTCTTTAAATAAATGTATTTGTGGGAATGGGAATAACGAACAAATAGAGTATATTCTAAGGTCTCGGTATCTGCTATGTTGAATCTCTCCTTCTTTGCCGACCCAAGAATCACCCTTTATTGCATTCTCTCCCCTCCCCCCCCCCCCCCTCTCTCTCTCTCTCTCGATTCTCTCAAGCATGAACATGGGAGTTGCCGAAAAAAGGATGAAGATTAATGTGTGGATGGTAGGGATGGTAATGGTGGTGGTGGTTGCTGGACTTGCTACTGGCACTGTGCTTTACAAGCTTGCTATTCTCGACGGAATGAACTTTGCTGTCATCAATGCCTACCGTTTCATCTTTGGTACCATTTTCATGGTTCCTCTTGCTTGTATTTATGAAAGGTCCATACCATTCCGGCCCTTCACATTATTTCTGATTTTTTGTTCTTTTTATTAATGGTACAATGCGGTTTTGACCTTTGGTTTATATATATGAGATGACCAAAGGCATCTACATTTGGTACAAAACTGTATTCAAGATACATGTTGTCATCTAAGACATCAAGATGTCATGAGATGATATTATTTTAAATAATATAAAATACCATCAAAATCATTATAGGAATCTCACATTACATCACATCGTTATTTGTTTTATTAATTTTTATAAAATGTCAAATATATTATTTTGTTAACAATTTTTAAATGTCATATCAAATATAAAAATCTTAAATATTATATTATCGTATAATATTTTAATATCTTATACTATAATAACCCCTATATTAATAAGTAATGTCAGCAATCTTTTACTTAGGGCCTGTTTGTTTAGAATTATTAGAGAATGACTTTTCTCCTTCTCTTGTAGGAGGAATGGCTTTTTTTTTTAAGAAGTTATTTTGTATTTGGATACAGTAATTAAGAATAACTGTTAAAGAAAGGTAAAAAGTTTTGGAGATGAAAATTTCTCTCTATTCTAATTTTTCAGCTTATCAGGAGAAGCTAAAATTTTAGCTTCTCCTTATAAGAGATTTTCTCAATTTTCATTAACTTATCATTTTTTTATAAATCCAAACAAACATGTATATTTTTACCAGAATGCCTTATTTTTTGAAAAGAAGTAACTTATTCTCAAAATAAGCTCAAACAAATAGAGCCTTATACCTTTTCTCCAAATGAGAGAGGAGATTTATAGTATTATAGTTGCATTATACGTTTGTCATCCTAATTGTGTCACGTGTTATTTTTTACCAAAAAACAATTAAAAAATGTCAATTGACTCGATCAGAACTATAGGCGTATCATACGACTGTAATACCTGAATTATTTCCTAAATGAGCGGTAAAAAGATGTTAGGGCTTTTTTTAAAAAAAAAAAAAACTAGAGTATAAGAGTTATAAGTTTGATCTCTAATGGATTTTATTTTTTGCAGGAAGAACATGCCAAGGCTAACTTGGAAGGTGTTTTTCATGACATTTCTTTGTGGCTTATTTGGGTAAGTTTATGTTTATTCTATTATAGTCTATAGATATAAATTATATAAAATTATTTGTGAACATATAATTTTAGCCTATACTAAAGGCATGCATGCATGTATTTTTTTCGTATTTAATTTAAGTCTAAGATTATGCTTAAAAATTGAATAGAATAGGAGATGGAACGAAAAGGGAAGAGATTGAGGTTGTGAAAAAGAAGGGAAAGACAAGTTCAAATTTTTAATAGCCTTTATTATAAACTTTTATTTATTATGAGTTTATATGAGAGAAAAATTATAAATTGAAAATTTCAAAATAAAATGATTAAGGAAATTCATTCCTTCATTTTATCCCCTAATTATTCGAGGGAAAAAATATGAGGGTACGTTTGAGAGAGGATGAGGGTTCTTCCTTTCCTATCTTATTTCCTTATATTAAGATTTAAAACTTTTAAGTAATGCAACTTATTCCATTTTCATTTGTTCTCCTTCTATTCCCATATTACCCCACGTGCAAATAGAAGGCCTTTTCATGAACAGGTATATTGAAAATGTGTTTAGAGCATTCTCCTCTTAGCTTAAACTTTTGGTTTGAAATAATTCTTGACAATATGAATCAGAGTTATTGGCATCTTCTTCTATATTTTAAGCTTTTAATTGGGTGTAATATTTAAAAAAAAAATCTGAATAATCATTTTCTTCATAGATTGTTTGGGAAAACTACATTATTCATATTACCATTAAATAATCAGAAAATATAAATAAATTAATGGTTAATTATATGTGAAATGCAATTAATGAGAGGGAACTCTATTTCAAAACCTTTACTTGGAGGGTCTGGTTTTGACATCAGCAACATTTGTTTCAGCCTCCTCTAACCTTATTCCAACCATCACTTTCATCTTGGCTACCTATTTCTTTTGGGTGTACACAACATCACCATTAATTTCTTTATATTGCTTTATACCATCATATCATGACACATAGCTAAATTATATGGTCAAGTAAATTAATTCCATATTGCTATTAAATAATCAGGAAAAATTAATTATAATATATGCAATGCAATTAATGCAGGGGAACTCTATTTCAAAACCTTTTCTTGGAGAGTCTGGCTTTGACAACAGCAACATTTGTTTCTGCCGCCTTTAACCTTATTCCTGCCATCACCTTCATCTTGGCCATTTCTTTTCGGTACTTACCATCACTTCCTATTTTTATTATTCATTTCTATTAGTTTTCATTTTTGTGTGATAAAATTTCCATTTAGTATCATGTGATTTTTTTTATTTAAAAAATATTAATTTCTGCTTTCAATTCTACTTTTTATAAGTCAATCTCTTATCTCTTGTTTCTCTTGTTGAAAAGTAGATTATGTTGCCAATTAATTTTTTTGGCATTTCCAAACACAGATAATAAAAAATTGTTTTTTTAAAATATTTCATAACATGAATAAACAGAATTTTTTTTAGTCTAATTTAATTTAAAACTTGATTTGTAAATATATAAATGATTAAATTAATATTTTAGTCCTTTAATTTTATATTACTAACATTTTTATAATTTTTGTTTGTTTCTCAATATTTTTCTATAGTTTGGAAACATTAAATTTAGGAAAAGCAGCTGGGAAGGCTAAGATGTTAGGAACTCTAATTGGAATTGGTGGGGCAATGGTGATGACCTTTCTAAAAGGTGCTGAAATTAACATTTGGTCTTCTCTTATGCATCCACGTCAGCATAACGTGGCACACCAAAACGCAGACTTTGGACATCGAATGTTGGGTGTCGTTTGTGCTTTTGGAAGCAGCTTCTCTCATGCCTTTTGGCTCATCCTTCAGGTTGGTTGATCGTTCGTCCTTTAATTTATCCCTCTCAAAAATACCCATATCTTGCTTTGTTAATTAATTTAGCCAAAAGAAAACTTATCTTATATCGTTTGGTCCATAAGTGGAAAAGTCGTTTGACTAGTGTTTGGTGTTGTCGTTTACTGCATGAAACAGGGTAAGATGAGTGCAAGTCCTACAGCGTACCCTAGCCATTACACAAACACAGCGTTGATGTCTACAATGGCGGCAATTCAATCCACTATTTTTGCTCTTTGTGTTGAAAGAGATTGGAGCCAATGGAAATTGGATTCCAATATTAGGCTTATAGCTGTCCTTTATTCGGTATGCTTCTTATAATTTAAATAAAATTATTTTCATACTTTTGTGGTCACTATATTTTATAACAAAAATGTTATTTTAATGCTTCATTATTCACATCTTTTTTATATTATCATTTATAATTATTGATTTAAAATAAAAATTAAAGATGAAGAGTGATAAATAATATTGAAATATTAAATATGGAAAAAAATAAAAAATTGAAGTTTACAAATAATTTCGTTGATTTTATAATGATACCGTAACATTATAAAATATGGCATTTTTAAAGTATATAAATGAAATGAAATCTATAATTTATTTTAGAGTTTATTTCATTTAGTTATTTATAGAGACATCATAATTTAAAATGATACTTTATAAAATTGAATATCTTCTCTAGTTTCACTATATATAAAATATAATTTTGAACTTATTTAAGACACTAAAAAGGAATTTTAATATTATAACGTATTGTTCTAAAATACTCTATTAAAAACCAAAAAATGATTAAATATTTATTTAATTAAATATTTTTAAGGTTGAGATATTATATTTCAAGACAGTATATTATGAAATTTTGTTTTTTTTCTTATATCATTATGAGACATTATTTTAAAATAATTTAAGAGAAAAAAATTAATTATATCTTTCCATTTTAATATAATTGCCACAGATTCTACAATCATATTAGGTTAAAGTTTCCATTTGCAATGATAATATTTTTTCGCAATTACCCTAATTGTAATATTGTAATTTAAAGTCATAATTATATTTTTTATGAGGCAATAATATTTTATGTCCTAATATGGGTAGGGAATTGTGGGTTCCGGAGGGACGATTATTGCTATGGCTTGGTGCGTGGAGATGAGGGGGCCACTGTTTGTGGCTGTTTTTAACCCTCTGTTGCTCTTGATTGTGGCTATCGCCGGATCTTTGGTATTGGATGAGCATCTTTACATAGGAAGGTATCCATAGAATCCCTTTTCTCCAAATGTTACTTACACTATTCATTCGTTTTAGGAGAAGTCTAATTTTGGGCTTAACTTAATTTATGGCATCTCCATTTCTCATTTTTTTCTTTATTTTTTTATTTTTTGGTATTAATTAATTATTTTTTGTTATATATTTGTATTTTTTTCAGAATTTTTTACTTATAAATAAATAGTACAAAAAATTAAGAATAAATAGTATAAGAAATTGTAAAAGATTTCAAAAAAATGATATAGAAAATAATTAATTAATGCCAAAAAAATATGACAAAAAACAAAATAATGAGAGATTAGATGCTGGAAATTATCCTACATTGAGGCTGTAGGATAGTGCAACCATTATTTTTATTTATAATTTTGCATAACTTATGTGAATCTCAAGGAACTAAATTTCTAACGAAACGTTCGAAATGTTCGAAAAATTTCTGTTTCCGGTGATACCGAAACGAAACGACATTCCAGTTTCGAAATATCAACGAATCGTAATATTTCGGTTCGTTTCGGCTAAAATCGAACGAAAAGTACCGAAACGGAACGAAACGAAACGAAAAAAAAAAAAGGAGAGAAGAGTTGTTCAGAACCAAGATTGAGAAGAATCTAAACCCATTTTGAATTCTGAAACTAAAAGAAAATAAAGAAACTAATAAGATTGAGAAAAGTCTAAACCTCTTTTAAAATTTTTATTATTATTTGTCATATTGTATCGTACAGCTTATACCTTACTTTATGATAGTATTATTTATATTCTTCATATTTGATTATCAAAATAAAATATTTTATTTTAT
>JASKGM010050565.1:0-20092 GCA_034509205.1 Ceratonia siliqua
TATAGCAAATTTGGCCTGCCACCTGCCACTTCTAACCGTTTCCAAAACCATCCCAAAAACTCCCTCGGGGTCCATCATTTTCTTACGGAGACCATATGCCTTGACTACCTACTTCCATGAGCAAGGAGTCATGGGGTCACCTTGCTTCCTTGTTTCGGGTTCTCTTCATGAAATCAGAAAAAAGTCCAAAGATGCAAGACAAAAGGTTTTGGACCCTAACTCACATGATATTACCCAGAGGGTTCTTCCACACTACCACGCATGGTCCTTACTATGTGGTTATTTCTCCTCCATTATGCATCTTTAGTCAGCTTGTGTCTAACTCGTAAAATATATATCACCCATATGAATGGCAATATTTACTTTTGCTTCCACGTATTTAAGGTTCAGCTACTATCTGTTAATATATGAAGATCTTCAATATTAACCTCTTATGTTGCAGGGGAGACATTTCTGTATTGGTATGGAACAGAACCTAGCTAGGATTCGCATTTCTGACCCTCAGCTAGCCAAACAGATCCTATCTACCAAGTTTGGTTTCTTTCCCAAAGCCGAGATAAGGGCTTCAATACAGACTCTGATAGGGAAAGGATTAATTCTTATCAATGTTAAGCACAGAAGGATACTCACTCCTGCCTTCTCCATGGATAAACTTAAGGTCTCAATTCAATTTTCTGACAGTTACCATAAATCCCAAATATAAAAAAATTCATATTATGATCCTAACACATGATTTCCGAGTTCTTTTCACTTATCTGTAAGCTGTATAGCTTCCAATTTCATGTCCAGGGCTTTTTGGATGTGACAGGTTACGATAAAAAGAATGGCAGCATGTACCATTTCCATGCTCAGGCCATTAGAGCTGAGGACATATATAAGAATATAGAGGTGTCTGAAGAATTTAAGGATCTGAGTCATCTGACAGCAGATATAGTCGCCCACACTGCCTTTGGTAGTAGCTTTGTCCATGGGAGAGAGGCCTTGATTCTTCAAACGTTTTCTTTGTCCCTCTCACTTCGTTACAAGCATGCACCAGAAAACAACCTTACTTTGCAGCCGCAACATGGCCTTCCTATGTTTGTAAATCTTCGTCACATGTAATTTCTTAATTATTTTCATCTTCTAATTAAGCAGCATCTTTGATCAGAGATAAGCAATTAATCACATAAAAGATGAAGCTCCGTGTTCAAAGCAAAAGCGGAAATTGGGATACTAAATAATGATATATTTCTTTTCGTTTTCTACTTATTTTTGTGATCTATAATAGATTGTGTTTTTTATATATTTTTTTAATTTTTTTAATGTATAATTATTTTTAAATTATTTTGAATTACTTTTGAGTTTTTTTTAATTTATAATAATTTATCATTATTAAAAAATAAAAAAAATAAATTGACCATAGGGGGAGTAGCCACCAAATTGATTACGGGATAAGACAAAAAAGAATGTAATTTTCCTGGCAATTTATTCAAGCGCTTTCAGTTTCCGAAATCGTAAACGAAAAAGAACAGATGAGAAGGAAATAAATTTGTTCTCCGTTAATTGAAAGTCTAAAGGTCTGGTTTTGGTTCGAGAAGAGAGTTATGGCGAAGACACAACCCTTGATTTTCTGGCGGTTTTAGAGCTTTGACTTTAAATAACTTTAGGTCATGTTGTTAGGATAAACTAGTGTGTAATATTAATACTGTACAATGCTATTATTACAAGCTACTTATGGAACATCATTTTAGTAATGACATCATAAGTTAATAGAACTAAGTCAATATATATATTTGATGAACACGTAAAAGATTTCATTATCTTGTTGAAAGGCAAACAATTATTTATAATGACGGCAAAAAATGAAGTCTTTTAAAACTTGAAATAAACAAAAATGACGAAAGCATCAGAATTTGGAAGCAAAAATTAGAATTTTACAAATCTACGTCCATTAGATTTTAGTCTCTTATAAGTGTTTGATTAATCATGTTATGGACCCCAGATTGAGATAGAAGAGCTCATTTGAGCAGTAGTAGTTGGGATTTTGCAATTTTGGGCTTCTAATGAAAGCCCATTCATGCAGAGATGGTTGGGATTGGGCTTATTTCATTTTCAGCAAATGTCTCTCTCCCAAGTAGACATAATATAAACTCTGCTTTCTTCTTCAGTCCTTCTTCCTTTGAGTCCCAGAAACATAATAAACTGTTTCATTCAGCTTCTATACATGAATCGTCTATTTGTGTCCAAGTATAGTTATATTCTTTCCTAATACCTTCTTTAACGAGGGTGAATAATAATAACCATTTCTTAAAAACATTGGAAGAGGTAGGGGCACGTGTCACGCGGTAGAATCATTAGGTGATGAGACATGAAAACCTGAGAGAGCAAGTGAAACTAAACTGGAGCTTAGGAAGGGGGCCAATAATTTGACGTCAGTGATGTAATGCGTGATGAAAGTTGAATATTATTTGCCATTACAAGCTGGTAATTGGTAAAAGGAGTTTCAATTTTACTCAAGTTAAGGGAGACAAGCGAAGATGCACATTTTTTACTTGACAGACAGACCCATTCATTAATCAAACTGATTTCACTTCAATATTCTTGATGGGAATAAAGAATATGACTGTTTATTCTTCTGCACACCTTTCTTCCTTGCAATTAAAGTCAATTTGTAATTATGACTGTTTATTCTTCTACCTCTTTCTCTTTCTCTTTGTCATCCTTTTCTTTAATGTTATTTTGATTCCATCAAACTTGACAAGATACATACTCATGAAAAAGTGTGAGCCCTTTTTCTCCTAAAAAAGTTAAGCATTCTCCCTCCTCTCTAACATCTCCCACTGTACTAGATCACAATCAGAATTGGAGGGAAAAAAGTTGACAATATTCTGAGCAAATAATTTGTATATATATATATATATATATATCATAATTATGAGGACAAGCAAAGCCCGGTAAGTTGAGTAATTAGGGTACTGCGGTAATTGAGTTGAAGTAAAAGTGAGGGATTCAAGCATGTGGCTATGTTGGGTTAAGGTTGATTGAGTGGGTTACATTAAGGGAAGTGGAATATAAGGATCTATATATAAGTGGTAGAGATTAATACTCCTATATGGTACTAAGAGGGTATTAAAGAAAGGTGGGATGGATGTTGATGATTGTTTTGGGAAGTTAACATCAAGGGAAGGAGAGGGCACGAGAGAGATGTAATATGTCCAATAAGGCAATAACATTATTAGCAGAATTAATGAGAGCTTAGCATAATGTCTAATCCCATTATCCCAAAGGCCCGATGGTTGATCTTTCTTGTCAATTGGTTGTCATCCTTTGCCTTTGGGAAAGATAATGAAAGTGAGTGAGGTGTTCAAGGACACATCAATTATGCCCCCATATACATTTCAATTACAAATCTCCCAAATCGTTATCTTTCTCACCTCCTTTTACTAATATCCCGTCCCATCACCTAAACACCAGGATCTTCTTCTCTTTCTTCCAATATTAATCATATATAATGACATTAACAAATATCGACTTAATATCCAAAACTAGATCTCTAATGCTTAACATTTTAATCAGCTAGCTGCTATAATTACTGATCGAATTTAAACTGATGAGTGATGATGACAATTGACAAGAAGAAAAAAATACATAGTAATAGAGAAATCAAATAAAGAAAAAGAGGACGATGGGATGGGATGGGATGGGATGGGAATTGGGATATAGAGCCCACCAACGGAATCGGAGAGGGAATACAAGATTGCGGCCTTAGAAATAGAAGTTGAAAAATGAATGATGGGATTCGTTGGAGTTAACTTGGGAGAGAGATGAACTGTGTTGATGGTTAAATCAAGTTGCACCCACTCATCATGTTCTTTCTCTCATGTGGGCCTCTGGGCCCATATTCAACTCACCTTCCACCTCCCTTTCGGACGTCGGTCTTCCCAGTAGATTCATTTCTATTAAGCTTCTAATAAATGCCCTATTATCTTTATTCAATTCCCATTTCAAGTTTATAAAGTGCTACTCCTTTTCGTTTTATTTTCAATAATTAAAAAATGGGTTTATTATTTTCCAAAACATGAATTATTATCTAATGACTGAGTGATTTATATTTACCAAGTCTTTTTTTTTTCATTTATGATTATAGAGCGTATATTATTACCAATGTTTTAATCCTCCAATGTTTTGGGAGAAGAAGATTAAATCTATTTCTATTTCTAATTAAGACTGAAATTAATTGAACATTAATCCTAGGTGAACTATAATAATATTTTTTATGTATATATGGGTCTTGAATCATACATTTTCATGGTGGGACAAATATTGAAGATAGGATTTTGGTAAAGATGGCAGTAGAGCACTGGTTAATTAGGAAGATCAGTGTATTTGGATGTTTCAAAGTTAGAATAGTACTCATCATTATATTACAAGTGTTTGTGGTGATGGCTGATAAAACAGTTGAAGCATGAAGCGAAGTGAGTGGGAGTCATAAATAAACTTGAATTGGCGCTAATATAGATATAACTTCACGTGTTTTGCACTATTTGAGAGAATATAACAATATGCAGCAAATATACTGTTACTGTTGCATTAGGCATTAAGATAATGGCAGACAGGCAGTGCAAATCCTTCGCCAGAAAATATTAAAAAAAGAGTTATAGTCTTACATCAAATTAATGTTCATTTAACATTAAAATAAAAAAGGGTTAGAAAGGGGTTTGCCGACAAGCACTGTGTCAATCATGGGAAATCAACAGGATTAACCTCATTGACATCAACTCAGCTGAAATTGTAAGAAAATACGTTGTAGAAAACTATAATATTCACATGAGGTGACTAATTAATTTAACTTGATTATATCATAGTGTGATGACAAGAAGGGAAGGGGTGTGCAATGTGCATGAATGAAGAATGATATAAAGGGAATTTGGTGTGACTAGTTTTAGGATCTCATGGGTGGTACTTACTCATTGGAAGAGGGACCCAATGTTTGTGATTGTGTGTGTGTTATGAGAAGCTTTTAAAAGAATAGGGGGCCTGGATGAGCTAAGCTCTGTCCCAATAATTGAATGGGAGCTGAGGGGTTCAGATGCTCATTTGTTGTATTCATGGCATTGCACTGTGGGTGCGTGTGCTCTCGTCCTGAAGATGGTGACACTACCTTGGATTGCCTCTCTCGCTCACTTGTTTTTCTCTCTACTCTGTACCCACACTTCTAACACCACCCCCTCCATCTATATATAATGGGAAATTAATTAAGCTAAATTTCAACATTCATATTAATGCTTGCACATTATATACTTAACATCATGCATATGTTGGGCGA
This sequence comes from Ceratonia siliqua, assembly GCA_034509205.1. Taxonomy (NCBI): domain Eukaryota; kingdom Viridiplantae; phylum Streptophyta; class Magnoliopsida; order Fabales; family Fabaceae; genus Ceratonia; species Ceratonia siliqua. Next base: position 5,306 of record JASKGM010050565.1, read on the forward strand.
ATAGGACCATGCTTCACTTCATTGCAATCGCCACAGCTGATCCATGTTACTTTTTACTTTATTATTTATGCGTAATTACCAAAATGATCTCTTAGTATTATTACTCGATCTTTTGAGAGGTCTTTATCACACTTGTTTTACCCCAGTGCATGCATTGGCTTGGAAAATAGTAGGTTACTCAAATAGTAGAGACTATAGAAACAGAATAGCGAGCTGCTTTACTATGCATCATTACGAGACAAGGTAACGAACCCTAGAGAAAGTGAAGCATGCAGATTGAACTTTAAAGGTATACGATAATGAGCTTGTCTCCTTAATTAATTCACCCACTATTAAGTTGAATTGACAACGGGTAGTTACCAGTTTTTTGGGGATCCAACTGCATTTGTATTTCCCTTCATCAAACTGGGGCTTCCCTTTTTGGCATCATATTGGAGGATATTTCAATCTTGGGCAGGGCACTGGGCACCCCAATGATTTCAGGCAAACGGTCCTCTCTGACTCTATGCACGCAACATGGGGTAGATTGGCCAGAATTCATAAATTTCATGAGAAAATTTGACCATGCAAAGTTTGAGGTACAACATTCAATAAAAATTGTATTTTCTCAGTTATTACAGTTTTTTTTTACTCAGTATATCAATGTTTTAATACTCATATATAAAATCACAAAACGTGAAGCTAGCTAGCAGTGGGGTTATAATTTTGAAGCATATATAGAGGAAGATGTGTTTCGATTTGTTATTATATATAGAAGCGAGGTTGGGGACGCTGAGAGAGAGGATAGGGACAAAGATACATGTACCAAATGAAATACCTAAATCTAGAATTGATTGGAGGTGATAAAAAGCACACCCGTGTGATGTGATTTGTTTAGTTCAAGCAATGAACATAGACATTATTGAAAGGTCAAGCAGCCACATCCATATACATCTCATCTAAAAACCTCAATATATTGATCTTGGCATATCGGTAGGCCATCCCCATTCTCTCTCCACTGCTGGCAAATTAAGCTTCCTCTAGACGCCACAGCTGTTAATTAGCTCAAATTTCCTCTTCCCCTTCTCAAACCACTTCTTGCCTTCAATTCTATCTCTAGCTAGTTTCCATTATCACATCAATATATGTGAGAATAATGAATGAAATTAATCATCTACATATATATATATATATATATATATATATATATATATATATATATATTTTATTTTATTTTGAACACCACTGCAAAAATTCAAACACTAGATGCGAAATATACAAGGATTAGAATTAAACTCAATGCCACATCTATTTGTTGGGTTTAACTCACAGCATGTTGGGTTATATGAAGGGAACCATGAATCATCTTGTTGAGGTTTTGACTAAGGATATGGTATCTAGAACCAAAACACAAAAATAAAAAATGGGGTAGAATCCTTGTTCATCATCAACCGGATAAAGTAAGGTAGCTTACCTAGGACTTAAATGGTGTGGACCCACTTTAATAACAGCAAGACACCAAAGGAATAAGCTCTAGAATTTTTATTGTTTGCAAAAGCTCAGAATTCTTGCCCAACAACCAACACCCACAAAGCGTTAAACACCATCAGCAGTGACGGGAGGAGATCACCAGCGACTGGGCTGTGAGACGGCGGAGCAACGGCGATGGTGGCTAAGCGACGAGCTACCGTCGATCACAGAAAGAGACATGAAAGAGAGCATTTCATGCAAGGGGTGCCAAACAAAAGAGGAGAATTGGGAAAGATGAATAAGGAAAATTTTGTGATGTTTAGGTCTTTTAAGAGTAGAGGGACCTCTTTGTAATTATTTAAATTCAAAGTTTTGCTATATAGTCCTTAGATTTAGGCTATTTAACTTCGAGCCCTATTTTTTTTATATTTCAAGTATTACAAGTTATATCCCCCTTAAGAAGAATTCATCCTCGAATTCTAAAAGTTTAACTAAAGAATTACTAAGTAAGATTACATACCGAATAAAAGTGGGTATTTCTCTTTCATTAGGGCTTTTGGTTTCTAAGTCGCATCTTCCTTCCCATGGCGTTCCCATATTACCTTCACCGAGGGGTATTCTTTGGACCTAAGCTTCCTAACTTGGTGGTCAACGATTGCCACTAGTTGTTCCTCATATGCCAATTAAGGAGTTATCTCTACTGGCACATCTAGTAAGATATGGGTGTCATCCAAAACATACTTTCTTAGCATAGACACATGGAACACAGGATGTACTCATGATAATGCTGGTGGTAAATCAAGTGTTTACGACATTGCTCAAATTCTCTGTGTAATAGAAAATGGACCAATGTACCAAGGTGATAACTTACCTCGCCTACCAAACTTCATTACTTCCTTCATCGGAGATACTTTAAGAAAAACTTGATAGCCTACTTAAAATTGAAGTTCCCTTTTTCGTTTATCAGTATACTCATTTTGCTAGCTCTGAGCGGCTAATAATTTCTCATGAATGTCTTTTACTTTCTCTATGGCATCCATAACTAAGTCAGGTCCAAGCAACTTAATTTCGCCAGTTTCAAACCTTCCCACAGGGGACCTGCATTTACAACCGTACAATGCTGCAAATGGATCTATTTGTACATTGGAATGGTAGCTATTATTATAAGGGAATTTAATCAGTGGTAGGTACTTTTCCCAAATACCCTCGAATTCCATAACACAAGCTCGTAACATGTCTTTTAACACTTGGATTGTCCTTTTAGACTGACCATCGGTCTGAGGGTGGAAGGCCATACTAAAGTGTAGTTGAGACCCTAAGGTCTCCTAGAATGACTTCCAAAATTAAGCTGTGAACTAAGTACCTCAATTCGAGATTATGAACAAGGGTATACCATAGAGAGAGACTATTATGTGCATACTGTGGAGCTGAATAAGTAGTCTTCACTGGTAAGAAATGTGTGCTTTTTTTAAGTCTATCCATAATCACCCAAATTAAATCGTAACCTCTAAAGGTTTTTGGCAACCCAGTTAGGAAATCCATAGTAATCTGCTCCCACTTCCATACTGGAATTACCATGTTCTGATGTAACCTTGCAGGATTTTGGTGTTTGGCTTTAACCTGTTGACAGGTCAGGTAGTGAGAAACAAAATCTGCTATATCTTTCTTCATGCAGCCTCACCAGTAATGAACCTTCAAGTCGTGATACATTTTATTACTTTCTGGACGCATAGCATAGGAAGATAAGTAGGCGTAGTGCCTTATCTGTTTCTTCAATTTATTCACCTCGATACCCATAATTGACCCTTGTAAAACAATATTTCCTGGTCATTAATTGAGACAATAGTATCGACTTCTAACTTTGCCCTTTCTAACAGCTTAGCCCTGTTAGGATTGTCTGCCTGAGCGGCTTTAATCTGCTCAACTAAGGAAGACTGTACCTATACACTAGCCAAGAGTACACAAGATAGAGCTATTTGCAGTTCAACCCCATTGTTTTCTAACCCATATATCTCAAGAATCAAAGGTCTACGTTTAGCTTCGATAGCTGCCACTAGACTTTCTACTGAGCACGTCTACCACTACATTAGCTTTACCATAATGATTAAGGATGGCACAATCATAATCTTTAATCAGTTCCATCCACTAATGTTGTCTCATATTTAAATCTTTCTGCTCGAAGATGTACTTCAAACTTTTATGATCTGTATTGATTTCACAGGTTTCACCATAAAGGTAATGTCGCCAGGCTTTTAATGTAAACACCACGGCCACCATCACAATGTCATGGGTAGGGTAGTTTTATTCATGCTTAAGTTATCTCGAGGCATAGACGATATTCCTACCTTTTTGCATTAATACACAACCTAGTTTAATCCGAGATGCATCACAATAAATGACATACCCACATCCATTTTTTGGTAAAGCCAATACTAGGGTTGTAGTTAAATGTTCCTTCAGTTGTTGAAAATTATCTTCATAAGTTGACACCCACTCAAACTTTACATTTTTCTGAGTTAGCTTTGTCAAGGGAGCCGCTATGCATGAGAAGTCCTTAACAAAATGATGATAGTATCTTGCCAAACCTAAAAAGCTATGAATTTTTGTCACTAAAGACGGTCTAGGCTAATTTCGAACCTCTTCCACTTTCTTATAATCCACATGAATACCTTCCCGAGAGACTACATGTCCCAGAAAGGCCACATGTGAAAGCCTGAACTTGCACTTTGAGAATTTTACATACAATCTATGTTCTCTCAAAGTCTGTAATACCATCCCCAGATGTCGGGCATGTTCCTCTTCACTCCTAGAATATATCAGTATGTCGTCAATAAAGGCAATCATAAACCAATCCAAAAATGACCGAAACACTCTATTCATGAGGTTTATGAAGGCAGTAGAGGCATTAGTCAAATGACATCACTATGAATTCATAGTGCCCATATCTAGTTCTGAAAGCTGTCTTAGGAATGTCACCCTTCCGAGTTTGGAGTTGATGATACCCCAAACGTATATCTATCTTAGAAAAGCACTGACCTCCTTGCAGTTGATCAAATAAGTCATATATTCGGGGTAATGGTTATTTATTCTTTACTGTAATCTTTTTTAACAGTCTGTAATCTATACAGAGTCTCAATGATCCATCTTTCTTCTTCACAAACAACACCGGTGCTCCCTACAGAGAGGTACTGGGACGAATAAACCATTTTTCTAACAATTCCTGTAACTGTACTTTCAACTCCCTAAGCTCACCAAGAGCCATCCTGTATGGAGGAAGTGATATTGAATTGGTCCCCAAATAAGTGTCAATACAAAACTTAATTTCCCTCTTTAATCGAAAACCCAGTAATTCCTCTGGAAAAACATTAGTGAATTCGTTCACTACTGGAACTTCTTCTAATTGGAGTTCCAGACTTTCGGTATCTTGAACAAAGGCTAGATAACTTCACCACCATTCCTTAATAACCTTTGTGCCCCTAGGGTAGAAATGAGCATAGTAGAAACCTCAGTTCTATCTCCTTGGATCACAATCGGTTTCTTCCCAGATAGACAAATTTTCACTATTCCCAGTTTATTCGGTGTGACGAGTTATTCCATACTAAATTTTCAAAAATTCACTGCGTACGCTAATTATTCCGTACCAGTTTCTAGGTTATTCAGTGTGACGAGTTATTCCATGCTAAATTTCCAAAAATTAACTGTGTACGCTAATTATTCTGTATAAGTTTCCAGATCATTCAGTGTGATGAGATATTCCATACGAAATTTCCTAAATTTCATTGCGTACGCCAATTCTTCCGTACGAGATTCAGATTCTTTTTAGTATGATGAGTTATCCCATATTAAATTCCCAATTTCGTGTTCAAAATACTTGGCGGTAGGGGTTTGTCCCTTGAAAAAAAAAATGGCGCATTTTTCTGTTTATATTTCGCTTTTGGACAAAATCCATGTTTTTATCTTTACTTGTTCTTCTTAGTAAAATATGAAAACCAGTCTATTTTTTAGCTTTCCCTGTTAAAAAGCAAGTAAAGAAGGGCAACTATAAACACCTGATTTTGTCTAGGTATTTTAATATATATATATATATATATATATATATATATATATATATAAATAAATAATAAACAATAAAATAATAAATAATAATAATAATAATAAAATGAAAAAAATGTTGAAAAAAAATGAAAAAAGAAACAAAATAAAAAAGGGGGCAAAAATTTCCCTTTGGGATTTTTCTGGTAGCCTACCTTCTTCTTTTTCTCAGGCAAAAAAAAAAAAACCTTTAGAAGCCCACTAACCAGAGCCCAATTCACCAACCCACTTCAAGCCCAAGACCAAGAACCACTTCACCCTTCAACCAAATGAACCCTAGTGACATTCCCTTTACATTTCCCCGTTTCTTGCTCTAATTTACGGCATCCCCTATGTACGCCTCTTTCCTTTCTTTGCCCTAACCATTTCCCCAATTGGAATTCTAGTAGTCCCCTTCTGCTACAACTCTTAGTCCCTCTATTTTATGCATCCTCTGCAATAGAAGTACACTCCTCTCCACTTTATCTCCTTTGCTCTTATTTGATGTTCTCTCACCCACGCGCACCTCCAGCCAACTCATATCCATAGCCTTTCCCTTTCCTAATTCTAGATTCACTCATCGTTAACGCACCTACAACTTCTCTTTCCCTTATGGTTGCAAGCTACAACTTAAGGCTTTTTTATTCCCTCGAGCATCCATGGCCGACAAAGCTCATCTTTTTGTCGACTCATGGCAGCTAACCACCTTTGTTCAGAGGATTGTTTCAGAGGTGCTAGGATCTTGTCCCTTCTAGAGATCTATAAATAATGAGAGGGAATGCAAAAAAAAAAAAAAAAAAAAGAGGAAGGGAGCCAAGAAGATCAAAGGAACTGAGAGAAAAGAGAGAAAGGAAAAAAATGGTTCAAGGAAGATGAAAAAGGTAAGCCATGATGATCTAGCTTCTTTATACCCAAAGAATCCACATGCAAAGGGGCATTTGATTGTCTCAAACTTCAAAAATGGGTTCATGATTTGTTCATTTGAAAAGCTGATTATATTCTTCTAGTAGATAATCTATGAGGGTTTGATGTAATGTTCATGATTTGTTGGTTTCGAGTTAATATTCCATAATCTGTTGGCTTTGAAAATTGATTCTGGTTCAAAGATTTGGTAACCTATATTTTGGGACGAGGGTTGAAATCTACTTCATTCTGGTTTGATGTGTTAGTCTATTTCAAAAATGATTCTGGTTTAAGGTTTGTTCCACTTCGATATTTGAAAAATGTTTCAAAAATGGGCTTCTGGGTGCGACATTTCACAATCAGTTATTTCAAAAACCAATATTAATCTGATGGTTTGCTTATCTGTTTTCGCAATGGGTTCATAACTTGTTGTTTTAAATCATGACTATGAGTTATGAAGTCATAGGATGTTGTTCTAAATTGATTTTGATCTTAGGTTTCCATCTTATAGGATTTTGAAATTAGGGCATGGTTTTAGCAAAAACTAGGTTCAGATTTAAAAGCTCTTAACTCAGTTAATTTCGGGTTATAGATTCTTAAGCAACTTCTTTAGGAATTACTCCAAGTTTCAAATCACCTTCATTTTCACTCATTTTCAATAATTCATGTTGAAGAGGATTCCTGTTGGTGTTTACTGATGATTTTAAGTCTACTTTATGCTTAGTTTTAATTTGGAATATGTCACATTGTGACTACTTCCTTTCATTCAAATTCAATCCACATTCCATTTTAGCCGTTATGTTTCAAACCGGGATCGGTCTTGAACCTGCAATGTTTGGATTCCTTTAATCAATTTGAAATTTGTGATCTATTTTCGAAGATGCTTGGTTAAAAGAATAACTAACTCTTCCCATTGGTCCATCTGAGACATAAAACACCCTTTAGCTCCTGAGCTTTGATTGTTTACTTGACTTTAATGTTTCTATGTGATTTACTCTCATTTTATTTAGTTCATGTTGTTGTTCTGACTATGTTAGGTTGTATAAATTGTTAATGGGCTTGTAATACTTGTTTTATTTCATTACATGTTGTAAGCTTTCTAGTTATTTCCTTATTTATTTTGATTTCAATTTTATTATTTTAATTTGGCTAGTTCATGACAATTATTTTATCAATTCTGGTGGGTTACTGTGGTTTTCTGACTTAGAGAATGCATTTGGTTTTCTTCTTTAAAATGTGTTCTTTTCAAAGCTGTTGGGCTTGAGGGACCTTGGGGAGACCAAAAGGTCCAACTCACTAAAGGGGGCCCAAAAGATCTCTAAAAGAGGTTTTGAAGCATCTTTTTGAGATTATGAGAATAAAGCATAATTGAACTACATGCTCCGAGGGTCTCAAAGGCCCTCTTAACTATTTCCATAAAAAGGCTCCAAAAGCCCAACGTTAAAAAAAAAAAACTAATTAATCTATTATCCTTCAAGGAGGACTCCAAAGACCCAAATAACCATTAAAAGGCTCCAAGGGTCTAATTGAAGAAGTTTTTTTGTAAATCAATTAACCCCCTTTTTACAAAAAGGATCCAATGACCCAACTAAGTATTTTTGGGGGCTTCAAGGGCCCAATATCTCTTTTGGGAATTTCATCCCAACACTTTCAAGAATACCATTTTGGCCCAAATAGTTGTAGAAATAATATTTGGGACCCCAATACTCTCTAAAATTTCATGTTAGCCCTAAAGATTATAGAAATCAAAAATTTCACCCCCAAAACCTTCAAGAATTGAATTTTGGTAGTGCATAAATCCTCAACTTTACTTTAACATTCTATGGAGAATTGTTCTCCCATAATGTTGAGCCTTATGTAGAACTTTATTTTCCCATATTGTCTCATTTCCTTTCAAACATTATGCAGAGAAATATTCTCTCATTCTATTGAGCTATATGTGGAAATCCATTTTTCCATATTGTCTCATTGTCTTTTAAGCATTATGTAGAGAATTATTCTCTTATTTTGTTAAGCTATATGTGAAAATTTATTTTCTTATATTGTCTTTGTTTCTTCCTAAAATTCTGCCTGAGGAGTTATTCTCTCACATCATTCGAAACTGCTTCTGGAAGAGATCATATATCCTTCCTAAGCAAATTCTAATCAAATTAACTTGAATTACGTGAACCTTGATCCCCTTAGGGGTACATAGGCACTCATATAGTAAGACAGGTCCGGTTCCTTTATCTTTTTATTTTCCTTAAATTGCGACAACTAAAAGGGGTAAATAAAATACAATGTTTTAAGTACAAAAAATTTAAGGTAACCATCTTTAGGGATGGACGTTATGGGGTTCCTAACACCTTCCCCACACATAACTAGACTTCTGAACCCTTCCTCTGCTTCCAAAGGCCAGTATTTGGTTTTTAAAGGATCCCAATTATCCTTCTAATTAATCGTTAGTGACTCCATTTTCTATATTTGTGTTTTTTTTTCCTTTTATCACTTTAAGGTCATAACGGTGCCTTTTCCAAGCTGTTACGTTGTGACAAAACTTAAATAACCTTATCTTCTTTTTTTCTCACATAGTTGTAACAAACAACTCTATATTACTATATATATACATGAATATACAATGCTGAGTATTAAGTAACTCAAGCACATTTCATAGTTTCCTTCTTTTATAATTTCTTTCTATCCCTTGGAAGTTTTTTATATACATAAAACAACTAAATTTTTAAAATTTTGGAGAACAAATAAAATTTAATCCATTTAATAAAACACTATAATTCTTGTCTTCAAAGATCTGAACAGCTTGAGCTTGGAAGAGTTTGAATCTTGGATCGAACTTGATTAATCAATTAATAAAGTAGCTTGAACACTTATTCAAGCTACATAATGAAGCGGCTTTAATTGTGAATCACATCTCCCCTTATTTTAATTATCAGTTCAATTTTAAAAGAATTTATAAAAATTAAATAATAACAAAATAAGAAAGTTATAAAAAAAATTGTTCTCATGAGTAATGAGACATAATTCAGGACTATATATAGTTGGGGGCACTTTAATTAAACTAGAATTTATACTTTTGTATTTGCTCTAAATGTATGTCTATATTTATATATCAACAATAAAAAATACTTACCCTTGCTATCCAATTAATTAACACATATATTTAAGGCACCAAAATTAGTGACAGATCCATAAATTTTAATGAGTGAAAATAAAAAGTAGATTATAAATATTTTTATAAAAAAATATTAAAAATACGTATAAATGATAAATTATGTGGGAGTATCTTCTAAATTTTTATGGGGACAAAAAAAAATTCACATATATTTATTAAAAAAAATTAGCTTGTGGGAACAATTGCCCCCACAAGCTAGTGAGTGCATCCGCCACTAACCAAAATAATCTAGGGTAATTAAACACCTAAAAAGCTTATATATCCTTATCATTTTAGATTATTTTTATTTGCATCCTAATCTAATTATTGGAAATAAAAGGTGAAAATATTTTTGTGTAATTAATTAGTAGCTGTAGACAATAAGAAATCGCTTCGCCAATTTTTTTTATTTTTTAACTTTGAAATGGATAAAGGTTGCTATATATTCTTTTGGTGAGGGGAGAGGTCTATACCAACCTTATTAATTGATTCAATATACTTATGTAATTCCAAACGGAAAAAGTCTCTACTGAATTCTAAAAGAGAAATTAAGACACAATATAAAATTTAAGGATAATTAAAAATTAAAAATTAAGAATTTTGTTTTTGTATGATTTTGATTAAACAAACAAAAAAGAGTCAATTACTTTCCTGGATCAGGATTTGGTTATGTTGGTGGTAAATATATATAACTAGTCCCGTTAGAATCATTCTCCGTCCATTCACTTTGAGCGGCCAAAATGATCCCCTCATTTTTCTCTCTGTGACAATACTTTTCCCATCTTGGTCATTCAAAGTGAATGGACGATGCGGATGATCCTAACATGACTGATCATGTTGGTGTCAAAATGATTGGATCCTAATCCTATTTTCTTCGAGTGCCTTCAGATGTACAATATTAAAAACAGTAGCTTAAGAAATTCAAATTTCTCTATATAGTTCTTTAGAAAATTTCATAACAATGCTTAAAAATGGCACTAAAAAAATATTAAATCTCATAAACTGCGATTATGAAACTATTAGATATAAAATTATCGAGAACTTAAAGAACCGCAAACGGACATATTGACTGAATCCTATAAATAAAGTTAGGTTTAGATTGTGTAATGTAATTTCAAAGCCATATTGAGCAAAAGGAAGGCTAGATCCCAACGGGGAAAAGTGGGATTAGAGAAATTAGGGTTAAGTTGGTGAGCTTGATGTTTAGCATTATGCTATTGCTGGGGAAGACTGAAGAGGAATTAGCTATTGGTTTGAATCCTTTGATTTCTGCATATTCTTCAATATCATCAAAGCTTGACGACATGTCTATAAAGAAGAAGGCCGGAAATATAGTGGTTGAATATCTTAAAAGAAAATACAGCTTCCGGTTGATGTTCAAGAGTATGGCTAACCTTCGTGGTGATGAGTGCTGGCATTGCAAGGACAACCCTTATTTGTTTGAACATTGTTTTGAGTCATGTATGGACCATTTGGAAAATATTGGGGAAAAAATTGCCAAAAGGTTTCGCCATTAGGAATACTAGAGAAATGTTGGTCTTAGACAAATAGTGTCCTCACAAATTTTACAACTTTTTTTTAACCATTCAATTAGTATGTATTGATATAAGTTGAATCGAATGAATGATGATGAGTGATTGAGAAAGACTTTAGTGAGATTTGTGAAGAAGAGCAATGTGTATATGAAACTAACATTTCTATAAATAATAATGCTAGATTTACAAACATTCTTCTCTCAAATTCCCAATAAATGCATTTTCTTGAATGCTCCTTTCATAAACATCCACTTACAAATATAACCATTTTTTTTTAATCAATTATCATTTAGTGAGGGGATGAAAGGAAATAATGTTAAAAAAAAAAAAGCATTCTTCTCTCTCTAGTTTCTCTCTTTAGAGTGAGAAGCAAAGATTTATTCTTTTTTTAGAATAAATATTGCTACTCTTATAAATTATGCTCTCACAAACCTATTTTACAAGAATAATCCATTGATAAAGCCAGATGAAAACTTATTCAAGTCACATCCGTCAAAAATAATTAAACTAATGAAATGTGGGGATCTTTGAAGTGGTAAAGGAATTAAACTTTACTATACATTATCATTTTGCAATTTTACATTGGAAAAAAAATTTAATTATTCTCTTTTATTATATTCTATTGTTCAAAGTACCAGGAATTGTGAAATCATAAGTGGTTTTGATGGATCTTTTGGCTACTTCCATAGAGAAACCCTAGGTGCACCTAGCTTAAGTGATTGTCCATGGACCATACTCTGACATAGCATTATCCGTGAGACTACTCCAGATTTGCACACCAGTGATCTGAATGTTGTTGGACAGGTAACTTGTTTCATTGTAGTGTCTGATATCTGTGTCTGTGAGAGTTTCTCTTGTGAAGAAGCAGTGGATCCATCCTGTTAAGTGTACTTAATTTTCTGTGAACATGATTATACCAATGAAATTTTCTGTATTGAAGAGTTTTTTTTTTCTTTTAACTATAATTTATTCTGGGTTTATCAGTACGTGATATATTTCTGATATTGTTTATAAGCTAGTACTTTATGAGGCTGATTCTACTCACTGAGTCCATAGACTCATTCCCTCATTTTAAATTTTTTTCAAACAACATTGCAAAGCCCTCACCTTCTGATCACCCGGCATCTTAGGTACCTGTCATTGGGAATCTTGTGGGTTAATTCTAGAAGGGACAATGGAGCACCTTATGGATGTAATGTGGACAGATAGTAGGTTTTTCATGTGTATGACAGTATTGTGATTGCATTTTCCAGAGCAATTTATTTTGTGTATGAATAGTATAAAAGTCAAATATTTGTATTGTGCACTGTTCTGTATGTGGCCACTGAGGCTTTTATGTGTTAAAGTGGGCTTGTCCACTCTGTTTGTGTTGTTGTACTCCTAGAAATATTCCGTTTTCAGGGGAAACTCCGTCCAATTTTCTGCATGAAAAATTTTTGAACTTCGGCTACCTAATGGTAATATGTTATTATTATTAATCATTATTGTTTGCATAAGTGTCTGTCAGGCTTGTAGGAACTACTTTATAGTAGTTCTTGTTGAACAATGGTAGTTAGTTTTTCAAACTGAGTGGATGAGTAAAAATGTTTCATCAAAAAATTGTATCTATTAAACGAAAAAATGTATCTAAAAGTTATGTCTGTTCAATGAAAAGACACCATAGAAAGTTGTGTCTATTGAATTAAAAAAATAAAATGGTTGAATGGAAAGGTGTATCTAAATGTTGTGTTTATTCAATGAAAAGACACAATGGTTCATTGAAAAAACACCATGGTTCAATGAAAAAACACTATGGTTCAATGAAAAGACACAATGGTTTAATAAAATCCTATAAATAAGAGACAATCCATAAGAGAAAAAATGGGCTTATAATCTATTTTCTCTCTATTCACTTCCTTTCATCTATTCAAAAGAGTTCTTGAGGAAAGAACAATATCATTGTTGAATATTGTTTTTTTGGGTCCTTAGATAAATCCTAGAAACGTATTTGCTTAAACCCGGCAGCAACTAGTGGGGACAAATACCATTTTAAGGACGGTGTCTTGTACATGTTCTAAGTATACAAGTTTGTGTTTCCATCTTTAATCCTTTTACTAGTTTTTTTGTTTTACAATCTTAAAACGTTATTTTGCTACAAAAAGATGAAGACAACACAAGAATCTGCCTTCAAAGTTATGAATCAAGACTTTGTGAAACTTAATCGTTTTGATGGCATGAACTTCAAAAGATGGAATAACAAAATGCTATTCCTATTAACTGCCATGAAAATTGCCTATCTTCTTGACCCAAAATTGGAGATTATTCCACCACCAAATGAAGATGATTCACAAGAGTTAGTGGAGAAAAGAAAGAAAAGGGCTAAAGATGAAGTTTTATGCAGAGGATATATCTTAAACACTCTTTCGGACCGGCATTGTGATTTGTACCACACTATTTCATCACCAAAGGAAATTTGGGAGGCTTTGGAAACAACTTACAACACTGAAAAGCAAGGAACAGATAAGTTTTTAATTATGAAATATTTTGAATTTCATATGAATGACAACATTAATGTGCTTGATCAAGTGCATGATTTGCAAGTATTGGTTTCAAAGTTAAAGGATGTGAATGTTATTATTCCTGAATCTTTCCAAGTGAGGGCCATTATTACTAAATTACCCCAAAGTTGGAATAATTATAGGAAGAAATTACTGCATACAACTGAAAATTTTACTTTGGATCAGATTCTTAAACATTTGCGCATTGAAGAGGAAACCCGAATTTTGCAAACGAAGCATAATGAATCTGTTTCCAAAGTAAACTTTGCAGGTGCAGAAAGCCCGTCCAAAACTAGTGGAAACAAGAGGAAGGCACGGGAAAACCTCAAACCAGAAAATAAAAGAAGCAAAGGGAAAACTTGCTTCTTTTGTGGCAAAACTAGGCACTTTAAAAAGAATTGTAGATTTTGGCTTAAGAGACAAAAAAAGGAGAATGAAAATTCTAAAGAAGCCAACATGGTTGATGAAATTGTTGCCATGGTTTCTAATTTGCAAATTAATACAATTTTTGGTTTGGTTTCTGAGGTGAATATGGAAGTACCTTCCAAAACTAATGATTGGTGGTATGATTATGGTGCTTCTGTTCATGTCTATCATGATAAAGCTTTATATAAGACCTATGAACAAGTGACGGATTGACAGAAAGTGCTAATGGGAAACAATGGAAAGGTTGATGTGCTTGGAAAAGACATGGTGACACTACAATTTACTTCAGGAAATAAGTTGGTTCTCACAAGTGTACTATATGTTTCGGACAGCATGAAGAATCTTGTTTCAGCAAATCTATTAAATAAGAGAGGAGTTAAAACTGTTATTGAGAGTGACAAAATTGTACTCTCCAAGAATGGAGTGTTTGTGGGAAAGGGCTATAGTTGTAATAGAATGTTTAACATTAATATGAATTACAAAAATGATTCTCTTTATATTGTTGACTCATCATTTTCATTATGGCATAATAGGCTTACACATAGTAATTATGATACGATTTAATATATGTCAAGGCATGGTTTAATTGAATGCAATGATACTAATAAAATCAACAATAAATGTGAAGTATGTGTACAAGGTAAAATGACAAAGAAACATTTTCCTTCTATTGAAAGAAAATATGAAATATTGGAACTTGTACATTCTGACATTTGTG